>PVIU01002841.1:0-150000 GCA_004026605.1 Ondatra zibethicus
GACTGTGCTACTACATGACTTGAAATGAAGGGTTGCTTATTGTTGTTATTATGTAGCCAAAGATGACCTTGGAACTTCTGATACTTCTGTTTCTAGCTTCTCAGGGCTGGGGTTATTGGAATGGGCCACCATGCCTACTTTTATGTGGTTCTAAGAACCAAATCTTCAAGTGCACTAGGCAAGCAGTGTACCAAGCAAACTAGATCCCTAGCCCATTTGTCTGTTTTGAGATAGCTCAGGCCACCCTGGAACTATGTAATGCAAGCTCATCTCTGATTCCTAGAAACCATCCTGCCTCAGCCTCCCAAGTGTTAGGATTTCAGGCATGAAACCACTACAAGAGAGGCAGTTTTCACATTATAACTCACTCTGTTTTGTTTTAGATTGCTTAAACTGGATACAGATATTTAAGTAATAATATATTCTTCCAAATTTGCTAGTGATCCTGAAATAAACTGGGTGATACTTAAAAGTACACTAAGGTGATCATTAACTTTCACGTCCAATTAAATGTGGAATCATTATATGCTGCTTCTCACGAGGCAAGTCACACCCATGAAATGTGCTTGAGAAAACACTCCAAAGATGCTACACACACTTGCCAGTGCTGGGAAATGCTTGCACAAACACCAATGCATCACTAGATTTCTTTATTAACAAGAGTTATCAAAACAAGTCCACAAGCAGAAAACAAAGCAGAAATCAGGGAGTTCCCTATATTATAAAGCTTCTCAAGACAACAGAGCAGAAAAAGAAGGAGGTTTAGGAAATCCCCTGGGCACAAATTATCAGGACACTTTGATTCCAAGAGCCCTGTCTTGGGCAGCAGGGTGAACATAAGTTTTCTACAAAGACAATAGCCACTTCTTGCTCTGCTGGTACTTAGTCACTTGACCCAGCCCTTTCCTGACCAAAAAAGATAAGTCCAGGAGCTGCCAGGTATGAAACACAACACGGTGGCCTAAATAGAAAATATATACACTTAAAGTTATCATTTATTCACCAGTCCATTTAATGTGTGTGTATCAACACCCACACACCCACATACATGCATGGTATACACACATGTGTAACACATATACACATCATGTACATATTAAGAAAAATGCCCTATACCTTTACAGGTGTGGAAGGCATGAAAACATAACAATGTCCCTTTCAAACATTTTAACCCATAGCTAGAATCCCTAAAGTATCAAATTAGACGTCTCTTTCTCTATGAAAAGAAATGACAGTTGTTTTCATCTCTCCACTAGAAAACAACTTTCCCAAATAAAAGTTAACAGTGCTCTATTTCTTGTGACACTGTTGTAATCTTTTTTAGCCAGGAAAGGAACTTAATTTAGAGTAAGTAATGCCACTGCCACTTAAGTCTATGAATGATGAAAGGAATGTCAACTGTTCTAATTCCACAATTCCCAAGCATTGACAATCAATGAAACACTCTTTACTAGTGAGAGTTGTTTTAAGCAGCAGATAAAGGAGTCACTGAGCCTTTTAAGATTTATTCTCATAACCAAATTGCATATCTCTTCATCATTATCCAAAATATAATTAAAAGATGACATTTAAAAACAAACCTTAAAAAAAAAAATCAAACCGCATCCCACTCCCAACGGAAAAGTAAGAGGAAACAAGGCTTGTCTTCCCGGAGCGCTGGGAGGAGCTGAACGACACATCTTGCTCTCAGTCCCCATGTGCTGCAGCTGCCACCCCGGGCATCAGTCTCACTTGTCAGTACAGCAAGTGCTGGATCGTATCACTGAATGCTATTGGACAGATATTAATTGTGCTGTTTCACCGCTGCCATTGACCTTTCCCCACAGAAAACAAATCAATAGGAAGATCTTAGGAAAACTGCTTCCTCCCTGGGTTTGCTCCAGAACTTGGAAATTTACTGAGTTACATATTTGTTAGACCATCTGCTTCATAATTATCTACACCAGGAGAAAAGGTGTCCTTTCATGTTATTCCAAACACAAAATCCAGACACCTTTATAATTCCTTGACTGAAGTCATGCTAATTATCAAAAGACAACATTTCTGAGCCATAGCTGAACAGTTAGGTACTATCTGTCCCATATATCGAAAGGACAACTGTATGAATGTACCTCGTTTGTGGTCTTTCCTCTCTGGTTTTAGCTCTGCTCACCAACACTAAGCCAGTTTACTTTGTAGTCTGCATCAACAGAGAGCACATCCTCATAAGGTACACAGGATTAGGGTCTGGAGGGAGGATCATGACCAGTATCATCGTGAGGTTTTCCAGGACTTAGCCCCCACCATTGTATGCAATATTTTATAACATCTTGGAATATAGGGAACTTGACTAGAATAATAGCAATAAACGTTTTTTCTATTAACTGTTGTGATGTTTTTCTCTTTTGGCTTTTTGAGGGGCTCACCACTCGGCTCCCAAATAAATAACAGGCTGAGGCATATTCTTAGCTATAAATGTCCAGCCTTAGCTTGGCTAATTTCTTGCCAGCTTTTCTTAAATTATCCTGATTACCTCTGGGTTTTTTCCTTTTCTTACTTCTGAATATCTTACTTTCACTCTTACTTCGTGGCTGGGTGGTTGGTCCCTAGCATCCACCTCTCCTTGTTCTCTTGCTCCTCTTTTTCCTCGTTTCTCCTTCTATTTATACTCTCTGCCTGCCAGCCCTGACTATCCTTGTTTTCTGACTCGCTATTGGCCGTTCAGCTTTTTATTAGACCATCAGGTGTTTTAGACAGGCAAAGAATCACAACTTCACAGAGTCAAACAAATGCAGCATAAACAAAAGCCACACTCCTTACAATAATATTCCCCAACTATTAACATTACATGCATATTAACCAATACTTTTTATTAAAGGATTTGATATAAAAATAAGAAAAAGTCAACTAACCCGAAGAAGGCCAACCCATTCTAAGAACCAAGGGGCCTCAGGCAATTGACAGATCTCCTTCAATTAGTATATGATCAGAACAGTTGTGAGACACACCATGGCATGATACTGTACAAGAAAGGATGAACAGCTGGTAAGACACACCAGACTCCATAACTCTCCATCCTTAATCATATCATTTATGATTCCATTTTTTGTGTCAAGATGAAATAAAACAATTACAGAAGCAGAGAGATCAGTAATGGTCAGGGTTAGGCCAAGCAGCTTGGGAGAAGGGTGATCAAGGTTATGAAAGGTAATAAGGAGGATCCTGGTAGTGACAGAACGGCTTCGCATTTTGACTTTAGAAAAACCTTATAGGGGCTGGAGAGATGGCTCAGCAGTTAAGAGCACTCACTGACTGCTCTTCCAGAGGACTTGGGCTCAAATCCCAGGACCTACATGGCAGCTCAAAACTGTAATTCCAGTTTCAGGGTATCTGATACCCTCATACATACAAGAATGCAGACGAACACCAATGCACATAAAATAAAACAGAAAATCATTACAATTAAATAGCCACACAAATGACATCAAGCAAAAGTTGAGGATCTTTGGTAGATCAAGGACTTGCATCACTATTAACTTAGCAGCTTACTTTCCAATTAATACCATAGGGAAATTGGAGAAGTTTCCTGAGCCTATTCTTACAACTGCACATGCATCTACAATCTCCACCCCAAAGCAAGTGTAAAATTTCCACGCCCATGAAGAATCTTGACTATTACAACCTTCACAGTCTAGTGAAAGCGTTCTAGTAAAGGGCCTATGGTTGTCACTCTCTGAACACAGGGAATTCATCTGAAGAGGTTCTGAGTCACCATTCAGTAACTTCCCTCCCTTCTCATTTTCTTTTTCCTTTTTTCTTTCTTCCCATCAACCCTCCCTCCCTTCCCTTTCTTCCTTCCTTCCTAAGACAAGGCCTCACTGTGTAGCCTTGACTGTCCTGGCACTTGTTTTTTAGACCAGGTTGGTGTCAAACTGACTGAGATCCACCTGTCTCTGCCCCCCAAGTGCTAGGAATAAAGATGCTCACGACCAGACCTTGCTACTTCTCTTCCTTTTTCCGGGCTCTCCTTCCCATGACACACTACTCAGATCAGTCCCAACTACTCTTTCCTCCTTTCAAACCAAAATTGATTACTACTGCATATACATGCTTAAGAGAAAGGGTCAAACTATATAGCCCTGGTTGGTCTAGCCTTCACTCTGTGACCAAGCTGGCCTCAAATTTTCAGAGGTCTGCCTGTCTCTGCCTTGTGCGTGCTGAGAGTAAGGGAGTGTACCGTCACACCTACCCAGTGTGATGAATAGTGTTGCCTGGGTTCCCGAAGGGAAACAATGCCATGCTGTTTCCCACACTGTAAACTCTGGTTCCTAGCAGCCTAAGTTCTTACCTTTCCTGGAAATTTCTGGGCTCTCAAAGTTAGACTGAGAAGAGGAAAACCTCTCTGTGCAAGTGGACAGGTGAATTCTTTCAGGGGTAGAGCAGTTCTATTTACTTGAAAGAAGGCAGAGTCTGCACATAGGTAAAGTGGTGGGTAGACATAGGCCATATGTCAGGACCCTTCATCTCCTAGAAGTTCCTCAGCAGAGCACATCAAGGGACAGACGAATTCCTATGCTGCTCTGCTCCACAAAGGCATATTTAGTAGCCACTTCCTGCTCAGATTCTTACATACGATAGCACCTGCTCTTGAGGGGTGCAAGGATATAAGGGCCATGGCTATGGCAGAAAGCTGCTCCCACTTGGGCAGGCCTGGTGTCTACCTCAGGGAAAAGTGGGTTCTAGTAAGTCACTGGCTTTCATCATTCTCTCAGCTTAGGTGTACACTAGTTTAATTACTGCTGCTAGTATACTTAAAGAGTAGATTAGCTAAAAATACTGACCTTGGAGGCAGACGAATTCCAGCTATACCACTTACTAACAGGTAACCTAGAAAACCTATGAAATCTCTCTCTGAGTCAATGTCCCCATTTGGAAGTAGAGGGGACTGGTAAGTTATTAAAGGGAAAAGGCTCAGGACAGAAGCTCGAAAGAGGAAGAACCTCGTGTTGTTTATCATGAAGCAGTCTGGGAAGCTAGGGACACTTCACTCAGCAATGGCCATGCTCCTTTTAAAACCTGGTTTGCCTCAGGCTTCCCTGTGGTCAAAAAGTTCACACCATATACTCAGAACCCTTCTCATGCTCACATGGCATTTTATGTGCAGTTCAAGAGAATCTAGAACTCTCTGTAGTTCCCTCTTCCCATGCGACAACAGGCCCCAACTATGAGTCTGTTCTGTGTGTAGAATTCAGTACCCTCCTGAAGCCTCTCTTCCACACAAAAGCCCTGGCCCTGGTCATGAGCTATGTATATTCTTTTGGCCTCCCTTCAGCATGTGGTGTCACTTTGTGAACTATTTGGTGCAAGGCCCAACAGAACACTGCCTCTTTGTAGGTACCACTGTGGTTTCAAAGACGTAATTACAGAAAAGTGGAAAGTGGAATACTTGCTAGCACCAGGAGAAGTTCCACAGTCTAGGAAACACACACCCTGGGGACATATGTGAGGTTTCCATCACTGCAACAAAATGCCCCAGATAACTTACATGAAAAGGCTTGTTTGGGCTCACTGTTTCAGAGGATTAAGTCTGCAATTATTTGCACCACTGAGGATATGAAAGTATAAACCTGCTTCCTCATGTCTAGAAAGCAAAAGAGAGAGGCAAGAATTCCATAGTCCTCTTCAGGGAAATGCTCTCAGTGACCACCTACAGGGCACTGTTAGCTCAAAGCTTTCCATGTCCCAAGAGTAAACCCTAGGGATCATGCCTTTGTGGGATATTTACAATCCAAACCACAGTCACCAACTATAAGAGAGTGAAACTACTCATTCCCACCTCCATGCTAAGTATGTAAAAGCTAAACATTCACTGTTCTTTGCCAAATGTCCTCCTTAGAGGCCTCATTAACTAACTGTCTTCCGCTACCTCCTCAGAAAGAAAAAGTAGTTGCCTCATGAAAGAAGGAGGGGAAAATTTAATGACACCTGGAAAATTCTAAAGGCCAACATCAGTGCAAAGGGCCATCAGACGAGCTGGAGGGTGTTTGTGTGTGCTGTATTAAAGATGTGTGTGTGTGTGTGTGTGTGTGTGTGTGTGTGTGTGTGTGTGTGTAGTGGCTTCATTGCTCCAAACAGAAAGCATCTCTCCACTGAAGGCAGCTTTACAATCCCATTTCCCTCCTCCCTCCTCTCCAACCCAAAGGCCTCACTGAGTTCCTCTTCCTTACTGCTTCCTGTCCCCAGCTTTCCTTGCCATGCTAGTAACAGGCAATCATCCTAATTAGAGTAACACAAGCTAAACTGAGTAGACACGAAGGAAAAGGAAGTTGAATATTGTGAGTTAATGGGTCCTAATTCTCTAATTGTATCCCTTTTTCTTCCAATGTTAAATCTTAAAATTTTATCCATTACATCAAGTCGCTCTCCCCAAACAAATCCAACATATCTTTCAGCCATGGATATGTAATATAAGAAGGAAAACAGATGGAGGGGGAACTTAAAAGGACATTGGATAAAAATAAGATATCAGTTGGCAAAGCAAAAAAACACACTTCTGCCAATCTGAGCACATGAAACTTCTATAATAATATGTGTTAACCAGGCAGATCGAAATGGTAAAATGCACTCTGTGGAACACAGTGCCAACTGTCCCTTTCACCAAGTGTCCTGGTCAAGTCACACTAACATTAACACTTAGAGTAAATGCTGCTTGAAAGGCACCCCTAGGTTCACTCTCCTTCCCAGATAAAGGAGCTACAGCTCACAGTCACCTTTGCAAACACCCTGAGACCATTCACTGCACGTCTGTTATTGATGTCTAAGCAAACAGATGTCAGTTCCTTGGAGATCCTCCAGTTCTCTCTTCCCTTGTTGAGGGACCTGAGTGGTCACAGGTTCCAGATGTTATGATTATGATGGGAAATTCCACAATAGTGTGAGTGAAGAGTAAACATTCAGTGAATTAAGTCATTCAGGATTAAGTATGCTGTTAGTGCAGCAATGGCCTAACCGATCCTGACGTCACTAAGGCTTCAGATTCTGGAAAATGGAGGAATCTAAAGTCACTGAAGGGTGGCATCACCTTGGAGTGGTACCACATTCTTAATACCAATGCCATTTTATTATTTACAAATAATTTTGATAACTCAGTATATTTTTACTTAGGTTATGGAGGAGATTTACAGAAACATGACCACTTATAAATAGTTATGATAGTGACATTCCTAAAACCTAAATGTGCATTAAGTAAGCATTTGGCTAAAATGTAACAAATGACATCCCTGAAAGTCTAAAGAACAATGCAATAAAACAGGCCACCCAGAGGGGCTGTTGAATCATGATTTCTAGAAGTTTCTATAATAAAGACTGACAACCCAGTCTTGGCTATGTCAGAATTTTAGTTGTCTCTTAGCATCCACAGGATGGTCAGAATACCCAGGAAAGCTTTTCAAACTTTACAATTCTTTGTTCTGGTAGTAGCTTTCTGTTTTAGGATGAAAATAAAGGAAATTTGGTTGTGCTCTCTCCCAACAGCAATTCAGTGTGTAGTGCCAATGGAAAGAATGCACAAGGAACACTAGGGTACCATGGGAGATGCAGATCATCTTAGGTGGAATTCTATTGCTGTGAAGAGACACCACGACCATAGCAATGCTTCTAAAGGGAAACTTTTAATTGGGGCTAAGGTTCAGAGGTTTATCCATTATCATCATGGAAGGAAGCATGGCTGCACATAGGCAGACATGGTGCTAGAGATGTAGTTAAGAGTTCTACATCTGGATTGGTGGGCAGCAGGAAAAGCAAGAGAACTACTGGGCTTGGTTTGAGCTGAAACCTCAAAGCCTACCCCCTGTGACACACTTCTTCCAACAAGGCCACACCTCCTAATATTGCTACTCCTTATGGGCCTATTGAGGTCATTTTCATTCAGACCAACACACAGATTTTCTGCTTCTTCACTGACAAGATAATGGGCTGAAGGACACCCATATCTTGTTGGTTTGGTTTTTGTAGGCTAGGTATACATATACACTGACACACCCTCAACATACATTGACGGCTTCTCACCATCAGTGCCAACTATCAACTGCTACTCCAGATACCACAAGGTCACCAAATAGCAATGCAAACAGATGTCTACTGTTTGTTGATCACCAAGACCTAAATCTTAGATAAAATTAAAGCTCAAAGGAAATCTCTGGGAAGAGCCTCTAGGACTTGGCCATTTCAGAAATGAGTATCTAGGAAACTTCAAGAGAAGCAAGCAAACCAGAAAAACAAAAGTGTTACACCAGAAAGACTTCTAAGAACCTCTGTAAGCATGCCAAAAAGCTTCCAAGAACCAGAGTTCATCATGAGTATTGGCTTTATACAGAATGAGGCAGGAACAGGGATGGTTCCTGACATTAAATCTGTCCAAAGAAGCCTGACCCTGATTTCTTTGAGGGTAGCAGCCAAATCCATCATTCAGTGGCCAACCAAAATCCAAGAGGATATCCAAAATATTCCAATTCACTAACATATGTACACGTTGATACGCTCTCATTTTCGATTGTAATAAATTCATCATGACTTTAAATCAATATTTTCCTGCTTTGGGGACTGTAGTTCTTTGAAAACTCACTTTGAAAACTCAGAAACTCCAAGGGTAATTTGAAAAATATAGCTCCATCATTTTTTACTCAACAGGATTGGCAAAATCTTCAGTGTGACAATGAAAAACATTAGCAAGAAGGTAGATTAAACAGGACTCTCATATATTGCTGCCTGGATAAGGAAGGGAATGTAGGAGGCTGCATTCCTATCTGTAACATGTTCTCAGAAGTGGTAATGTCAACTGGATGTATATGATATTACTCTCTATATTAGCGGGAATGTTTCACATTTTCCTTAGCAAGAATTTTAAAAACATATCCTGCAAAGGGATATGTGATGAGACAGGTCACTTCCTTTATGCCCTGCCAAATACAAAGAATTGTGCAGACAAGCGTGACTATTAGGACAACAGCTATAATCACACTTCTACTCAAATGCTTGTTTTTGGCTCTCATGATCCTAACATTCATTTTACTGAGTTAGTTTATTTGTTCCCCATTTTGAGAAAGGGCCTAACTCAGTAACCCAGGGTGGCCTACAAATCAATATATAGCCCAGTGTGGCCTCAAACTCCTGACAATCCTCCTGTTTCAACATCCTCAGTGCTGAGATTACAGATATGACCTACAAGCAAAACTTAAACAAACAAACATATATACACCCTCAGGGATGAGCAAGATGGTGAAGGCTAAGTTTGCCAACCTGAGTTGAATCCCTGAAAGCCACATGGTAGAGGAAGTATGGAATCAACTCCTGAAAGTTGTCCTCTGAAACATGTTTTACACACATACATACACACACACGATCTTTAAAAATCGTGTTCTTTAAGTTCTTTAAGAAATGAACCCAGAATTATTCTCTGTCTCTGAACTAGATTTATGATGTTCAGGATTGGCTTACCTTAGGGTCTAGCAGGAGTCTTTGACACAGAGTCAGGAAAGTAGTGCTTGGGGTCAAGAGAGAAAACTATTATCAACTTTCTCAAAACTCTGTTATTAGCTTAGCATGGCACTGTGGGAACTGGCCAGGTGAGGAGTGGACAGCACTTTTAAGAAATTCACCAAAGGTCATAGGCAGACTGAGTTTGGCCAGGGACCACCCATATGTCTACTCAAACAAACAGTGAGAAAAGTCTCGTCATTCACTTCTCAACACAGTTCATCACTAAGACTATGCCTGGATCCATCCCATGCAACACAACGGAATGAGCACTACATTGGCACTTGCAACCAGACAATAAAACCTGATAACACAAGAATGGCTGATTTACTTTCATATATTATTATTACACAGAGTACTGGGCTTAGAGACTTACTGTTTTAAGAATATTGAGAAAACAAAAAGAATTCCTGAAATACAGAACTGCTGTCTACTTAGAATATTTTCTTTCTTGGCTTTGTTGGGAACTATGACTAGAGAAACTAGCAGCATTCTTCCTATTCTATAACCAGACTTTCCCCATAAAACTATTAAAATCATGATCATTTCAAAAGTTCAGCATGTATATTAGTTACATTTATATTGATGTGATAAGATACTATGACTAAGGAAAGTTATAAAAAATTTAATTGGGCTTTTGGTTTCACTTTACAAGTCCATGATAGCAGAGCAAAGGGGTGGAGTCAGGAACTTATATCTCCTACCACAAGTAGAAGGCAATGGGACTTAAAACTTCAAAGCCTACTTCCACTGACAGACACACCTCCTCCTAATCCTTCCTAAGCAGTTCCACCAACTGGGGACCAAGCATTCAAACAATGAGCCTTTGGGGGCCATTTTCATCAACACAACCTTACTATACTCCCTGGCCCCAACAGGCTCATATTCAAATCACAATGCAAAAATCCATTTAATACAACCTGAAAAGTTCCCATAGTCTTTCTGTCTCTACACTACTTTAGAGTTCAAATCTCTTCTAAGACTCAGGAAATCTCAATTGTAACCCCTGTAAACTTAATAAACAAATTACAGACTTTCAATATACAATAGTACAAACATTACCCTTCCAAAAGGGAGGAATAAAGGAATAGTGAGAAAATACTGGGTCAAAAGAAGACCAAAGCCCTATAGTGAAAACTCCAAATCTCCCAGATTTTATTCGTCTAAGGGCTTACATGGCTCTTCCCTGTCAACTTTGTTGCCTGCAAGATAGCACTTGCTCTCCGGCTGGTTCCACTACCCATGTAGAGCTCACTCAGGCAGGCATCCACGGCTCTGGCATCATCAACAATGCAATCCAGGCTTCACTTTCACAGCTTCACCCAAAGGCCTCTCAGAGCCCCCATGCAGGGACTCCCCTGACACATTCCTGATCTCAGCAGTTCCCGTCAATTCTTCCTGTAGAGGAATAGCCTACAACCTCTTCACTAGTGCATCTCTCATCACTCTAACGGCAAGGCCACATGGAGAACATAGCCAACTATAGCTGCTGAGTGAAGTGAGCACTAGACCCCCTGAATCACACCAGGGATGGATTTGAATTGTTGTTGCTTTTCAGGGGCAGAAAATTAGACCTTTCCTTTTCACCAACTGGAAGCTTAGTTGGGCAGGGTCTTGCCCTGAGGGCACTCCTCCCTTTACTCCAATTTATGTCAGCCCACTCTTTAATGTCATTATCTCTTTCAGCACAAGCCTTGCTTTTTTCTTTCCAAACTATACCTGTTTCATTTCTTTCTACTCCATTTGTTCTTCTTCATTGCAGACCTACATAAGAGCAATTACTAATAAGCATGTGATAAAGTCAATATTAAGCTGCTTAAATCACAACCACCAAAAAAAATTACCTCATTACTTTCTAAATTAGCCTCAGGCAAATTCTTAGGATACTGGCAGAAGGCAGCCACAATCATTGTCAAACCAGCACAGGAATGACACCACCCTTGATTACTTCTGATGCCTCTTGAGCCTACAGAGTCCACAAAGCTCTCAGCACACTATCTTGCAGGTTTCTTGGATGCATGACCCATTAAGATCTGCTTAAAGCATTGAACTCCTTTTCCAGTACAAAGTCCCAAAGCCTTCCACATTCTTCTACAAAAGCATGTGGTTGGGCCTGTCCACAGCAAGGGTCCATTTCCTGGTACCAACTTCTTAGTTACCTTTTTCTTGCTGTGATAAAATGCATAATCAAGGAAACTTATAGAAAAAAAGTTTATTTGGGGAATCCAAAGGAACAAGCCCATAACTATCACAGCAGGGTGCACAGGCAGCAGGCAGTTGGGAGTTGCTTCTGAGAGTCCTCACCCTGCTCCACAAGCAAGAAGCAGTGAGCACACTGGGGATTGCAAGAGGCTTATGAAACCTTAAGCCCATTCACAGTAACACACATCCTCCCACAAGGCCATGACTCTGAATCTTTCTCACACAGTCACTAACTGGGACCAAGTATTCAAATGCATGAGACTTATGGAGGACATCTCATTCAAACCATCACAGTGTTTAGATTAATTCTTTGAGAATTTCAGATATGCTTAAATACATTTTGACAATATTCACACTCCATCCCTCCCCCAACTCTTCCCAGATCAACTCCCACACACAAGTTAATGTTTTGCTTTGTTCTTTTCTTAAATAACTCAATTTGTGATGCCCATGTAGGCATGGGTAAGGAGCCACCCACTAAAGCATGGCCAACCAACCAAAGGTCACAAGCTTAAAGGAAAACTTGTCTTCCTCCTCCAGAAGCCAACAACTGCCAACTGCTTCTTCACTAGGGGCTGACACTCATGAGCCCCAGTTCCTTCCAACCTGGAATTTTAGCTGGCTAGCTCTTGTGTGCATGTGAGTTCATTCACGAGGGCAGAGTTTTGTTATGGCCAGAAGATAGAGTTTCTCTTTGATTCTCCCCAACATCTGGCTCTTACATTATTTTCACTTCTTCTTACACAATAATAAGAGCCTCTTTATTAAAATAATGAATGTTTTAAGTTCTTCAAACATGGGCTAGAAAGATGGCTCAAAAGGAAAGAGCAATAGCCGCTCTTCAGAAAGAGTCAGGTACAATTCCTACCACCCACATAGTGCTGGCAACTGTTTGTAATTCTAGTCCCAGGAGATGAAATGCTCTCTTCTGTACTCTGCAGACACCAGTTACCCATGTGGTAGACAGACATGCAGATAAAACATCTGTACAGATAAAATAAATAAATGGGGGGGGACCTCCAATTGTGACAAACCCTTTGCGATCTTTCAGCAGGAGACATACTTAACTTCCTCCCTTCTAGAAAAGCTTTTCTTGAAGAGTTGTCTAAATTCATTGTTCCAAATACTCAACACTCATTTACTCCTTGGTACCATCAAATATGAGCAACATCCGGCTTCTATCACACCATTGTTTTAAAATTACTTTACATGTCATAAGAACCACTAGTTGCCAAATGTAAATCAGTCCCTTGAGCCTAGCTCCAGGAAGTTCACTGCTTCTGATATAAACAACATAATTGTTTTTGGTTTTGTTTAGGCAAGTTACAGCTCCCACACTCAATATGGACTCGTGTGAGATAATCTTCATTGTCGACTTGACCACATTTAGAATAACTTAGAAGCTATAACTCTAAGCATGTCTGAGATTATTTTCAGAAAGGTCTAAATGAAGAAGAAAGATTCACCCTGAACGTGAATAGCCGCAACCTATGGCCTAGGGTTCTAGATTGATTAAAAAGAGAAAAATGGAACACCGGTATGCCCTGTCCTCTGCTTCTTGGCCTTCCCAGATGCGAAAATTCCTATCTGCACTCTTTGCTTTTGTGGACTGTACTCTCTTCAACAACAAGCCAAAATAAATCCTTGTTTCCTTAACATATTTTCATCAGGTATATTGACACACTATTGAGAAAAGAAAATAATACAATACACTAGTAAACTTTTATTTATTCAAGGGAAGAGCCTGGTTACCATCTGTTCATAGCTTTTGAATAAATGTTCCCATGATTTTTGATACATACCCTGTAATCGCAGGCATTACATTTTAGATGCAAAATTTTAACGATATAATACAAGAATGGTACCATAAAACATTGCAAGTATTATGTCAACCCTTACTAACTAAAGAATCTTCTGAACACTGAGAAAATTCAAAGTGCTAATGGCACTTTTTGTTTGCTTTTAAAAATTTTAAAATAATTAATTTTATGTACATTGGCATGAAGGTATCAGATTCCTTGGAACCAAGTTACAGACAGGTGTGAAATGCCATGTGTGTGCTGGGAATGTTTGAACCTGGTTTCCTCTGGAAAGGCAGCCAGTGCGCTTAAGTGCTGAGCCAGCTCTCCAACCCTGGGAATTAGATTTCTTAGTAATAGTAAGAATATCAAGAATAGTTTTTATTAAAAATTATGATATTATAATTATTAAAATATTACATTTTAATAAGTTATACTAAAAATTGGCTATCCTTGATGAATTTATTATGTATATAACTGTGATGGAGTTTATCTCTAGCCCTTCCTTGAGTATAGATTTTCCTCACACAGCCATCTATATTTCTATATTTTCCATCATATTCCTTCTTGATAACCATGCAAAATCCTACTATGTGTAGAGCAGTTGCTGGTTTGCCCAGCTCCGACCTCCCTGAGCATCACAGACTTATCTACTCTAAACTCCTTTGAATATACATCAGGTCATATCAAATAGTTGTTTCTCCCAAAGGCAAAATGTTTGCAATACAACTAACCATCAGTCACCAAAAACTGAAACCTAAGAGTGAGTTTTCTCCAAATGCCAACTCTAGATCACCAGAGCTAGCATCACTGCCCCCTTATATCCTTCAGGTATGCCCACCAGAGACTGCAGTGGCTTCAGGACAGTATCCTAGCCTATGCACCAGAGACTGGTACCCCATCATCAACTAGATGTACAAACTTCAAAATTCTTACACTGTACATTTTTCAGTTAAATGGATAGAGAGCAAACAGCTTAGAAACAACCCCAAGAATCTCCATGTTCTTGAACTAGCCACATTTAAGAGCTCAACAGCAACACAGTCCTTGAAGGCTGGATGAATCTTGAATACTAGCAAATAAATACCTGATGCATTTTATAGGACATTGTTTTCCTCTCCAGACTGACTCATAATTATTCTTGTATATTCAGCTCAGACAATCCTTCCTAATTCCCAGGCTATGCTAAGTCTTGAGACTCACACTCCATCCACCCTCATGCAGAACACCATCCTGTTATCTGACCGAGCAAGGATTGGTTTATACTTCTGTCTCTAAGACCACAATTCTAGCATCTCCAGCATGAAATCCTATCACATACATTCACATTTATACTTCAAGCTTCTTGCAAAATCTTGTACATAGCAGCAGGCAAATGAATCTGTTTTAAAAATAATGGAGTCGAGGGGGGAAAAAAAGCATGTACCACTCCTAAATAAACATATCAGTGGTTATTTTAAAAATGTGAAGTTGTATTCTAAACACACACGGTGCTTTAACAAGTTCTCTTTCAATTACACTCCTGTGACAACACTGTACCTCTAATTCAAGCTTGAATACAAGAGATTTCAGCTCTGGAGTTTGAAGTGCTCTAAGATCTGATTGACTGTAAGACTAAGGTGAAGACGGAACATCCACACTACTGAATATTATCTGTTAGGATGGCACAACGTAGAGCCATTCTGTTCAGCCAAAGTAACGGTGTTACCTTCTCAGATCCTCCTAGAGCCGTGTTATATTTCTAGCCCATGAAGTAGGTATGAAAGGACATGTGTCACTTGTGGTGTGAGCACTTCCGTACTGTATGTCACTGAAGCACTGCTTCCCTGACCTAGGACCAGACTGAATGGCACCATTACAAAGTGAAACAGCCTGCACTGCTGAGCTACCAATTGGTCCCTGCTGACTCATGTAGCATTTTCAAGAGCAGGGCATACACATTTGTTGTGCTAAGTGACTGGGATTCTGAGAAGTTTGTGTTTTTCCTGCCGCAGCAGCTCATGCTTAATTACCCAGACTAACACAGACAGCAAACTAAATTACATACATAAGGCTGTGCATCTCCAAGTTGAATGCTGTCCCAAATGTAATTAATACCATGCAAGCTTCTGAATACAAATCTACTATACAGATATTTTTTGTTACTATTTTTTTAATTTGAAAATGGTGTGCTAAGCTACACATTAAATTTAAAATGCCACAGGTGTGTAAAACTGAACAAATTCACAAAATTGTCACTGTAGAAAACACAAACAATATCAAACGCTGACTCAGGTTTCACTGGCGCTCTCCCAAGAGATGCCAATACCACGCTACTACCTGAGTCTTTGCATGTGGGTATTTCACTCTGTGAGGAATTCTTGAGTAGGCCTCACCTGTCCTGCGTACCTCTCTCTTACTGTCTATCATTTGCATCCTGAGTATTATTACACCTAGGTGTGATAATTACAAAAGTTACTATTATTATTACTGCCAGGTAAATTTATATCCTTAAGTTTTATAGCTTGAAAATTATTTCATTCCCAAGTATACTACAGAATGGGGGACTAATGATGTCCACAGTGCCTCTTGTGAGAATCCCCACAGGCATGCTACTATTGGGCTGTAGTAGTTGGAGGTAGTGTCAGGTATTGCTGCTCACAGCAAAGCAACTTTGCAAAATGACACTTACTTTCCTTTGTGTTTCAGTAAGAAGAGTTTTATCCAACTGGTAAGTGATTCTCTAAGCCCAAAATTCCCAGATTTAAAATTCATACCTTAACACATTTACAGAAAATTTTCATACATGCTTCGAGTTTTCAGTGCCACCAAGCCTCTCAGACAAAACTATGCAATCTCCAGTTACTATTACAGGGTGTATAGGACTCAGCTACCCACATCTGAGAGGAGCACACTTTTCCCTCTCCCTCCCTCTTGCCCTCTCCTCCTCCTTCTCACTCTCTCTCTCTCACTGTTCCTCCAGCATGCATTTCCTTCCATTAAAGAATGTGGACTTGGTTGAGAAGAATTTCAGTCATGCAATCTATTTTATCTAGATGACTAGCAGACTACTTCTACTTCATTTGAGTCTGGCTGGATAGTTTGTGAATTTGCATCACACGAATGATTTTAAAAGCCGCAGCAATCCTGGGACATTCCGAGATTCCTTTTATCTTCCATATTTTTCTTTCCTGATTTGCACATCCATTTTCTGTTTTCTCCCAATGTAGTTTATGTTTTTCTATAATCACTCTCAAAGCTTGTGTGCCATGAAAGCAGGCAGATGACCACATGAAGGGATACAATAGCAATTTACCTTTACTTGTAAACATTAAAAAATTTTTAATCTCATGTGTATGAGTGTTTAGCTACAAGTATGAATGTGTACCATGTGAGTTTCTGGTACATGTGGAGACCATCAGATTCAGATTCCCTGGAACTTGAATTATAGGTGAGCCATATGAGTGATAAGAACCAGACTTGGGGCCTCTGTAAGAATAGCAAGTACTAACCACTGTGTCATCTCTCCAGACCAAACATTTGTTTTTTAAACCTGAAAAAAAAATTAGCTACAAACATTTAGAATGTGTAATAGCATGGAAAGCCTTCCACCCTCTGGAAATCCAGCAGGTCTCTGCCTAGGACCTAAGTACTGACTGAGACAACTTACTCCAAGGATTTAGTGTTCATTTTCTGTGCTTAAAAGCTGCAAAAGAGACTGGTAAACACAAATGGGTAATAAACAGAAGTTACTATGACAATCTCAACCCACTGCCTCCCTAGATACTGAAGAGGTTCTGGAACAGACAGCCAAGAGGAAAAGCCAGCAAGAGATTGGGGGACGCAGCACTGAAAATAAGATAGGTTCATCATGGGTGGCGTTTTAGTCACAAATGAACATATTTTATCTTCCTTGACTAATTTCAAGACAATCTTTAACCCTTTGCTAAATGGCACTTCTTGGGTTCTTCAATGATTTTTCTGGATTAGTTTGGATTCCCATTAACTACTTGTTTTATAATATCTGATAACCACTTAATGCTATTTGTGGAAGCCTTCCTCTGAGTTGGGCACCACTCCCGGTAAGAAATGCAAACACAAGGACAAGCTCTACTCCTTTCCGGAGTTCCAGTCTTAGCTAATAACTTTACTGCCCACCCTGGCACCCAGAACTTCCCTGGACTCTACTCCCTCCCTTACTAAGTAAATCATTCATTCTACCCCATTCTGACCTCTGTCTCCTGAGCCTAATTCCATATAGTAGCCTACTAGTCTCCATCCTTTTCCAGGAAATAGTCCCAAAATCTCTGACTCCTGAGGCTCCAGTCCCTGCTTTTAGCATCCCAACCTACATAGCTACAACTAGAGAATTAACATGAAGGGTGGTGATGACTCAAGCCTTTGAGAATCTCAGCAGGACTGAGGCTGGACCAGGCTACCTTCTCAGACTTCCCAAGTGAAGCCTCCACCACACTCAACTGTCTGCAGCTCTCCACATCTCGACTACTGATGTTTTATGCCCAACATTGATGCCTACTATGCCTCCTACTGGCTACTAGGTGTAGAACTTTTATTTACTGCTGAAAAGAATGAACAAATGGAGGTATGCATTCCTTAAATAACCAAATGAAATGAAACAATATATTTGCTATGTGCCCTGCTTGGCCATCTTTATATGCAGTTGTGTGTCCCTTACATCTGCTTCCCAAATGCCTAGCACAGTATCTATAAGCCAGGAAGTACGAAGTCATGTCTTTAGAATGCATGGGTGAAGAAATGAACACATAGTTTGGCATCATGAAGGCACAGTGGGTACAAAGCAATGATCTACTTTTTAATGAAGGAGCCCACAGGTATTTGCTAGCTTCTGTAAGGAGTGTGGAATATGCAGGTCATAAGAGGTAAAATCAGAATAAATGATCACTGGGAACCCAAGCAGAGGCGTGCTCTTGTTCCACTTCACTTTTAATTCCTCTGATATTGGTTGTAATAGTGTAAGGGTAGCACAATATAATAGACAGAGAGCTCTGTTGGGAGTGAAAGGGCCTAAAGTAAAGTATAGCATTCACTCTGCTACCACTTAGCTGCATGGACTGGATTCAGCTACACCATAAACAAACTAACATCATGGGCTTTCTGTTTATGAAATCAATCAAGCCTCCTCCCCTTTAACTTCTTTACTTTAGTTGGTATTTTGACTATTAAAACTAAAGAGTGTTAATAGTCTACTTTCACTATCTCTTATGGCAGAATTAGCCTTATGGTAGCAACACAAAATGAATAGAGGGCTTGGTTTCTGAAACTTGTTGAACCAATAGATGCAAAGGATCTGACTGATGAACATATATACTTGGCCATAGGTCCCCTGCATTGTATCTGGCCCTGACCTATTACTATTTTATTTATGGTTTTCAATGAACACTTGAAATGACAATGAAAATTAAATGTTTATCTTATCTTGAGGATCTAAAAAACCAGTTAAAATAGCATGCATGAACAAAGATCTGATGGTCTGCAAAGACCAAAGAGGACAGATTTAATAGGATAGACAAAAAGTCATTTAGGGACATAGGCCTCTGAAATGACTCTCTGCCATAGTCAATCATGTCTTATCAGCCAATTTACTTATTTTGTGAGTCAGCTCCTGTGGACAAGAGGGTAGTGGTAGAACTCAGATTTGGAACACATCCTACAATCCATATGGCCGAGCTCCTCACTTTGTTTTCCCCTTCCCCTAAAACATACTTAGAAACATTAACATTAGATAATGTAGGAAACAAAATCCTTCTATTTTTCTTTGTAGCTTATAATGAAGTTTCCTATCTGGGCGTGTATTTTTATTCTTTGTGGATAGGGCATTATTTCTTAATTGCAACTGTTTCTATAGTTACTTGGGAATGTTGCCCATAAGTGATTAATTAGCTTTTTCATTATTGTGTGTTTAAGAGCCTTGAGGTCTTTAGGCATGTATACCTGAAAATTAAAATTTATCAACATTAGCATAATGAAATAAAATGATTTTATGTAACTATGATTTATATTTATTCAGTAAGTTAGTTAAGCATAATTTATAGGTTATTTTTCAACCCACAACTACTTTTATTCTCTTCATTTTCACCTTCAGGGAAATTTCCATTCTTCTCAAATCCTTTTTTATATACAAAGTCTTCATCTTGGTATCTCTTAGAATCTATTGTTCTTCTTGTTTGTCCCTCAGTCCCCTCTTCCATTTGTTCTTTGCTTAAAGTCCAGACAACCTGAGTGGGCTGTGGGGCACTTGAACCAGTTGGTCTCTCATTCTCCGGCTCCATCCTGGGCATGAATGAGCAATGCTAGCTCTGATTTTTTATGGCCTCGGTAGATGTAAAGAAAGAAGAACAAGGGAACTATCAGATTCCAGTTCAGCGAGGCCTCCAACTCTGCATCTGTAGAGCCCCCCCACCCCCTCCACCACACAATCCAGTTATCAAACACACCTAGCTCTTAGGAAACAGTCAATCATGTCTCACCTGCCTATTATATTGTGAGTTCCGTTCTGTGGCAGTGTACTCCCCAGAGGACCAGAGGGTGGGGGTGGAGCTCAGGCTTGGAACACGTTCTACACAATGTGGCCAGAGTGCTTGCTGTGTTTCCCTCGTCACACATGCATTTGCTTCTTCAGTAAATACCCCTTGGTGTGCTAGGTCCATGGGTTACTTCTGCAATGAGCACCACTCTGTGTGCTCGGCCCACGGATTACAAGGGCAAAGAAAGCTCTGCGTGCTGCTCAAAGCCTTTCCATCCCTCGGCAGTGTGCCCAGAGCGCGCAAGGCCAGGCTACAGCTCTGGGAGCCATGCAGTGGAGAAACAAAGTGCTCTTCGAAGTAAGAAGGGAGAAAAGTGCTCCAGCTCCCTGACGTAATGCAGTTGCCTAGACAAAGCTGGATGGGATGCTGTCCAGCAGAAAGGAGTCAAAGGAGCCAAGTGCAGTGAGCATGCTCCAAGCTTCCACCTAACCCATCTGCCTGCATTTCTCCAGGTAGAGTGACTGTCTTCAAATCTACATTCAGTCCCAATTACTGAGTTAAAAAGAAAGGTATCTGTGAAGTGAGGTGACGTATATTCAACAGAAACAAGAAGCAACAAAAGCTGCAGAAGTTGACACTGATCTTACCAATCTTTACTTGGCCATAGCTAGGCCATGGTGTAGAGTGGCGAGATCACATACACATTCTGTGTCATTCTTTGAGGGAAAACCCTTTCTTTTCAGAGTCCAACCAAAGTCTGAAAATGAAAAACATTCCTCATGAAGCCAATTTGGAGCTGCAAGATGGCTTACTGGGTGAAAGTGTTTGCCTGAAAACCTGCCAAGCAGAGTTCCCTCCCCAGCATCTACATAAAGGTAAAAGGAGAGCATCACCACCACAGAATTGTCCTGTGAGCTCTACGTATGTGGCATGGCATGTGCAAGACCTCTCTCACAATGACAAAACTTTAAAATTAAATTCTGTAGAAGGCCATTCTGATGTACAAGAGTATTAACAGTAGAACATAAAAGGAAAAAAAAAACCCTAATTTTCCAGATGAAGTTACAAGTTCCTCAAGTTGCAGTATCATTTTCTGAGACTGTATATATGAATTATTTCTGATTATTCTCTTTATGACCTCTAAAAAACCCAATTTCTACAATTTGTGAGTATGTCTATGTCTCTCTGTGTGTGTACATACACACATATAAGAGCTTGCTGTGTAAGAATGAGGATGCAAATTTAGATCCTAGCACCCAAATTAAAAAGCTGGGTGTGGCCACACATACCTGTGACCCCTGTGGTGTAGCAGATGTAGGCAGGGCTTGGTGGCCACCAGTCTAGATCAAGAGTCAATGACAAAGTCTGTCTTAAAGGAATAAGCCAGAGCGTGCGTGAGCAGGGCACCAGTGTCCCCTTCTAGACCATGTGGGCATATACAGGTGGGCACACCATCCACACATATACCACACTCCTAAACACACACACACACACACACACACACACACACACACTGGAAAATTGCAAAAATATAAGGTTTCGGATTTTTTAGAAAAGGAAGCAGAACAACAAAAATGCTAGCAATACCAACTTAATCCAAACCAAAAAAAAAAAACCTGACAAATTCTAGAGTTTTCTTCCTGTGTAAGAATCTTTCAATCACCCCCTCCCTTCACATCTCTTCAGATGAAAATGGTTTAAATTCTCAGCCCATAGAGCTAACGGGTGGCTCTGTGCTTTAGAGCACCAGCTGCTTTTGAAGAGAACCCCATTCCATTTGCAGGACCCACAACTGCCTGTAACTCCAATTCCAGGACATCTGATGCCCATTTCCGACCTCCACGGGCAGCTTCACTCATGAGGCTCACACAACCTGATCATAAAATAAATAAATATTAATTAAACATTCCCAGCCCAAGACTGGCAGGGCTCACCATTATAACACTGAAGTCACCATCAGAAAGAGCTAGCTCCACACTGTACAAGGGAAAAAAATGGAATTTTGAGAAAAAAAGCAGAAACTATGTGTATATAAACACCTAGAGGAATACTATCTTAAGTTATATACAGATACTAGACTGTAGCTAATGCTCTCACCAGTACCTTGTGTTTAAGGCAGATTACAGAGGGTATCTACAGAAAGAAGCCACCATCTCTAACTGCAAGATTCTTCCAAGGGAAGTGGAGTCTAGAACAGGTGAAATGAAATTCTGATTACAAAGTTACTAGTGTGTTGCCTAATCTGCATTTCTATTCTCTAAAGCTAAACATCTTTTTCCATCTCTTTTTAGGGGCTGACAAACCATCGCTCTTCAGTCATGTGCGACCATACCTATTCAAGTGAGTTCCCTGCAATTATTCTCACATGAGGATTATTTGGAGAATGGCCCAAAGAGCTGATGCATCTGATGAACCACAAAAGCTCACACTTTACAGAAAATGTCTGTGGATTTAAATTTTACATTCATCACCCTACTGTCACGTCTTTTTCCTGAAAGCATCTCAAATCAAAACACCTTCCTGTGTCCAGCGGAAGCACTACTCATCATAATTCCCAAAACTCCATTTTGCCATGGGAGGGCTTCCTCACAGTCAAGCCCATTTTGCCTCCTTCTAGATCTTTCTGGATACACTTGCTGAGTCCTCTCATACTCACGCCTAAGGACCTACATGGTCCTAGTCGCCATCGAAATAAGGTTCCAAATTTCCCATCCAAGACCCTTAATTCAGACTTAGCCTCACTCCTTCCTGCCCTTGGCCCCATCCAGCCCATGTCCACACTTCTACACACACCCGAAGTTTCTGCCACTACCACACTGCCTCCTGCAACCCCGCCTGGCTCTAGCCTAGTCTGGCTCCATTTCTACCAGAGGATTGTCTTTTCCCATTCCATAATTCTCTCTTCACATCTGCCTGTAGTTTATGGTTCAGTCACTACTGCCCAGGACTCAAGGATTTAATCACACAGCAGCCATTTCCTATTAGATTTTCAGTTCATTTTAGAGATTTCAGTGGTGACAAAAATGAAGTAAAACAACAAAGACCCAACATGTCAGCAAGGACTCGTGAATGAAGAGCTCATTTTAGGATGCTCCTCCTAGATGTGGAATGGCAGCTTATATTACATCACAACAGGGGACCACCTATATGCCAGTCAGAAAGCTTCTCTCCACGCACACAGCAATAAAGTTCCCATCAGACTGAACTGTGTTCAAGATAATTAACATTTTTGCTTTTATCTACTCAAAGAGTTAATTAGTCTCTTTTGGAAGACATCATATATAATAGCAGTGGGTTATTAGAAGAATTAAAAGATATCAATGAAGCATAATGTACACTCTGCTTTTGCAAAAGCTAACATCTTGTTTATTTACCATACCTGCACATTACAGTTCCCAAAACTAATCACTATTTGCTCAGCAGACTCTGACATGAGATGACAAACTTTGAGGTCATCAGGTCTTTAACAGGCTGCACACTTAAGAATTAACATCTAGACTTCCAACAGAATAAAAAAGCCTTGCAGTAGAATCCCTAGCACGGCAGTCTGGAGGTTTCCTCCCCCGCCGTTGCTCCCTTTTGCTCTGTTGCTCTGTTTTCTCTTTGGTGTTCTTGCCATATGCCACCAAAATGTGCCTGTTCCGGCTGCAGAGTCAGACCTGCCATCCTGGAGGGCAGCAACTGCTAGGCTGGGCTACTGAGAAATGAGCCCAGTTTAGAAATCCAACCCCAGTTCTGTCCTCCGGCTCTCTTCAAAGCCATTACCATCAACAATGAGTATCCCAGCCTGGTCTTTATAGTCTCTTAAAGCCATGACAGAGCCTTAGCCTTCTACCCTAGCCCACCAATTACTCACTCTTGATTGAGAACTTTCACTTTTAACTGATTTTCAAACACAAATTAAAGTACTGGAAATTAATAGCTGGAACAAGATGAAAAAGAATTTGCTTCAAATTCAGTTTTAGTCATTACAAGTCAAGAAGTACTAAACTTAGAAGTGCAGGGGGGGGGATCTTTTCCATGGGCAAGTACAACATATGTACAACATATGTAAGTAATAGCTCAAACCCCAAGTGTGTTGTGAACATACAAATGTGTGCACCTATTTCCTAAATAAACATTAGCTAGCATGATACATGTAACAATGGCAAGGCCAACCAGGCACAGCAGAGTTAAATACCTGCTACTGTCAACTACAGTATAAAAATGTGTTAGAAGCCATGGTTTATGCTGCCAAATTCTGAAGCCTCTTTTTTTGAAAAGCTATAAGCACTGCATTCACAGAGAAGGCAGGTGGCATAAAGAGGTTGGTGAGGTTAGATGTTTCTGTGAATCCATTTTAGAAAGATCTGAAACTCTAGACAGCAGTGTGCATGCACTCAAATGTGCAAAACTGGGAACAAGTCATCCTGCATTGGAAAATCAAAGCCATGTACAGAACACCAACATCCAGGACAGGGCTAGTTTTTAAATATATAGTTAGCCTTTTGACCTCTCTCTGGGGAAAAAGCTAGGATGCTAAGAACAACACTGAAGATTTATTGTCATGCTCAGATTTCCCTGCTATTCAGTTGTCTGTGGACTTTCAGAGAGGCTTTCCATTTAGCTCTTTTGGGGACTATCTAACGATCACTCGCTGCAGCACAGACTCTTCTCACCAGTAGCCATGTTTACTAGCTAAACCTGAAACAGATCCATGGGAGAACCAAAGAAGCACTATCAGTATTAGGAACACTGATGGATGCCATCTTCAGCATGGTGAGACATGGAATCATAGGCAGCAGTGAGAGCTGCTAGTAACAAAATGGAAGTGTATTCACTTATCACAACCAAATCCAAGGAAACAGTATTTGTCAACAGACTGGTGCACCCTTGTTTATTGGACAGGCCCAACCATACCTGCATATTAGTTGTCCATCTGAATAATGCAGATCATAGAACTAGAGTGGTGTGCTTTCCAATCTTCAGTCTAGGTCCCAGCACTGCAATGGACTTGTGGTGCTATGTTTATATTTCTTTTCTGATGGTCTTATGTTTTTATTTGTAGAGAAAAATCAAGTACAATGACAATTTCATAGATGTACAAACAACATTTTGGTTACACCTCCCCACCCCCCACTTATATCCTTCCCATTGCTGTCAGTACCTCTTCTTCCCTATAAGTCTCTTTGTCATATTAATGCCTTTTGCTTCATGTTGTGTTTATGTGGGATTCCCCTCTGTATGCTGTGACTATCATTGGTTAATAAAGAAACTGCTTTGGACCTATAGTAGAGTTATAGGGGAACAGAGGTAGGTGGGGAAAACTAAACTGAATGCTGGGAGAAAGGAGGCGGAGTCAGAGAGAAGCCAAGTAGCTCTGCCGGAGACAGATGCTGGAACTTTAGCTGGTAAGCTATAGCCATGTGGTGACACAGATGAATAGAAATGAGTTAAATTAAGATGTAAGAGTTAGTGAATAAGAAGCTAGAGCTAATGGGCCAAGCAGTGTTTTAAGTAATATAGTTTCTGTGTGATTATTTTGGGGCTGAGCAGCCAGGAACTAACAAGGGGCCTCCCTCCATCATTGTGTTGTACTGTTTAACTTGGGACATTTTGTGACCAATTCTCCCTTGGCAAAAAGAATTTAACTCCCTGGTTGACATTTCTCCAAGAGGCAGAACTCTAATATGACAAGACCTCAAAGCAGAGGAATCTGCTTTTCCTCTCTACACTCCACCGCACACAGAAGACAGACTATGCCTTTTATACAGACCTCACCATTCCCTTTAGTGAGCAGAAATGGAGAAGGGGAGGGATGGGAAGGAAGTAGATACAGATACAAAGCCATGTGGTCCAGTCAGCTCATGAGAAATAAAGTTAAGAGCAATGTGGTCAGTGATAATCACCAGGCTTTTATGTGAATGTCAAATGTTGAAAGGTTAGACAGTCAAACTCAACTTTCTGGAGAAACTGCATAATTCACTTTTCCTTAAAAAAGTACTCAGAGGGTCATTATCCAAAGGGTTTATTAAAACGTAATATTC
Source organism: Ondatra zibethicus (assembly GCA_004026605.1). Classification (NCBI taxonomy): domain Eukaryota; kingdom Metazoa; phylum Chordata; class Mammalia; order Rodentia; family Cricetidae; genus Ondatra; species Ondatra zibethicus. The sequence goes on from PVIU01002841.1 coordinate 26,026, forward strand.
CATTGTGTAAATATACTACATTTTCCTTTCCCACCAATTAACTGATGAAGATCTAGGGAATTTTCATTTTCTGACTATTGTAAGTAGGGCCATGATGAACATGGACAAGCACGTTACTCTATAGCAAGATTTAGAGTCCTCTGGGCATCCCAAGACTGATACAGCTGGATCATGTGGCAGATAAGCTCTTTAGCTTTTTGTGGCACCTCCACAGTGATTTCCATAGTGGCTGCACAATTTCATATTCCCAAGTAGTGAGTAAGTGTCCCCTTTCTCCTCTGCACACCAGCATTTGCCATCATGTGGCCGGACAGCAGCATAAGCAAAATCTGTGAGATCCAAGCCAACATGGAGATGGGAATTGGGCATATAAACCCACCTCCAGCCATGGGCAGCTGGGAAATGAAGGGTCAGTTTTCTCTAAAAGTGTAGCTCCTGGTAAACCAAAAAGGCTCTCATCAAAGACCTCACATCCAAGAATGTACACAGTGGACTTGAAGGTTTGTTGTTGTTTTTGTTTGCCTACTTGTTTTTAGGACACAAAGTTGGGTGGATAGGTAAAATATGATTTTTTTAAAATCAATAGTTTCAGTGTACCCTTTAAAATCCAACATCACCCTACCCTCCAAGCACAAATGCTCTCCTGGGCTCTTTCCCTCACACATTTAAACCTGTAATTTGCTACAGTTGACAAACTATACTGTCAGGCAGTGGCTCAGGCCGGAAAGAGAAAGGAATGGTGGTATCTGCTGGCTGACAGCTGGAAGGGTGACAGTATAAAATACTTCTCTCTTACCAGGCAGAGCCATGCTACCAATCCCAGCCACGTCTCAGCACACTATCATTTCCCCTGTGTCTACAAAATTTAAGGTACTGTGAGGAAGGAACTAGCGGGTAAGTGAGACCTCTCTGCAAATGACCTATGTGCCCCAAAGGATGCTCTACAGATGGGGTAAACAAAGGAAGGCCCATGAAGCTCACACTGACTTACTGCAACTCAACCAGGAATAATGATTCTGCACCAAAAAAGTAAGAAAGTCAAGACAATACTAATTTGCAAAGAATAAAGACAAGAACTGGGTCTGTTTGGGTAAATTGAGATATGTGGCCACTCACCCTCTTAGTTAATTAATTCCTAAAGAATGCAATAAACATCTCAGATCACTGTGCTTACTCGCGTCAAGGCACACCTGACAGCTTTTCAGGCTTTGTCCTTTCCTATAGGAAGAACCATGAAATGGGTATTATGCCTTCATCAGGCTTGTGCTTTTTGTTTTGCAATACAAAGCTCAGGTACTAGAAGTATTGCCCAAAGTCTCTGAATTTTTTTTTTCATTTATAAATATCACATTCCCCTATTCCTCTGCCCAACAACTTTCACTCCCTGTTCCTATAAGGCTAGCCAAGTTTCCTTTGCGTAAAACAATTTCATGTTTGTTAAATATTACATCCTGGTGTGGGATTACCCTCTGTATGTTGTGAATATGTTTTATTAGCATTGGTTAATAAAGAAGCTGCTTTGGCCAATGGCTTAGCAGAGTAAAGTCAGACGGCAAATCCAATCAGAGATAGAGAGAGTAGGATGAGTCAAGCAGATGCAAGTCAGTTGCCGAGGAAACAAGACATGGAGAAAATGAGGTAATGCCATGTGGCAATACGTAGACTAATAGATATGGATTAATTTCAGATGTAAGAACTAGCTAGAAATACGCCTGATCTAATGGGCAAACAATGTTGTACTTAATATAGTTTTTGTGTGATTATTCGGGTCTGGGCAGCCAGAAAACTAAAGTGCAGTCAACACTTAGAACAGCCCCTCTTCTGACAACATCACACTTAAAAAGAGCAAGATCAAACTGATCATTTCTCTCTATGGGAACTGGATCTTGAACAAAATGTCACAAAAGCAGAAAACATTCAAGAAGTTTCCTTGAAGTTTCTATTGTATATAGCAGAGCTTCCCTGATTCTCATGTTTTCTAGGCATAAAGATCAGTTTTTTGTTTGTTTGCTTGCATTACGTATATGTGTCTATGTGTTTGTATAGCACATACAGGTGGGTGCTTGTGGAGGTCAGAGAGGGCATCAGATACTCCGGAACGGCAGTTACACTTCAACAGTTATATATCACCCGATGGGTGCTGAGACAGGAACTCAGGTCCTCTAAAGGAGTAGCAATACTCATAACTGCTAGCCATCTCTTTAATGCTTAGGCCTCAGGATTAGGTTTGCCCCTTTGATAAGTTCAGAGAATTGACTCCCTCATTTTTCCCAAGGCAGAGTACCCAGACTTGGTTGTTAAGGCTCACAACCAAAGCACCTGCCTTTCTCATAAATCCAGGCTTGTCTGACCGTCGAGTCTGTGCCTCATCCAGTTCCTGAAAGGATGCACACTGAGATGCTCTGGAGGAAAATACAGGAACGAGAGAACTACCTGCTTAGCTGTAAGTTGCCACTGAGGCCCTGTCTTGCCTCAGGCTCTACTGGCTGTGATTCCCCAGTAGGATGCCCACTGGAAATACCTTCTTCTTTCTCCAGTTTCATTTAATTCACACTCTGCTTCTGCCAGATCCTTGGCAGCTATCAATAGCCCCGAGATTTTGCAGTCTCCATACTGGCTGGGAAGTCAAGTCCCCATTACCAGAATTTCTCACTATATCATACACACTTTACTAACTACAGTTTCCTGGAGTTGGAATGAGTGGGCATGGGATCAGCTCCTCAATGAGCTATTTAAGAGACGTCAAGCGGCACATCTGCTGATACAAAGAGTCATGTAGAAGTCATATCATCATAAGACAACACTTTTTCCAAGGGTACTGCTTTTAGAACAGTTGCCTAAGCTGGCTCCAGGTGCCCCATTTGTTTCTGCCTAACTTTTGGATGCCCTCATATTAATTTATATATAGGGAACGGAGATGGAACTAAAAGATAAAGCAAACAGGGAAAAATTGAAAACTAACAGCAAAGGAACAGGAAATGTAGGCCACAGCTAGACCCAAAGTTTAAGTAGTTAGTCACTACTATTTGAGTCAGATTCAGTTTTCAAAAGTAAAAGAGCAATAAATGAGCTCATCAGATATTCTGGCACACAGAATCTGAGAACTGGTTTTGTACCAGTTTTCTATTTCTGCATGTGATGACATCAACAAGCCAAGGGGAAGCAAACTGGAAGAGAATGATCTCAATGTTACTTTAAACTATCACAAAAAGTTATAACTCTATGGGCAACTTAGGGGAGCTGAGTTTTTAAATGCACACACTGTAGAGTGGGAGTCAGCTCTCAGTCTGCTGAACTCTGGTAACATGGATCTGAATTCTGAGGCCCAGAGGACTGAACCAAAGTAACAGATGCAATTAATAAAAATAGTATGTCCATGACTAGAAACCAAGTCCTCCGACTCTCATTTTTTTTCATCACATTGCAACATGTTGGACTGAAGGACACTACACTAAAACTTTCATCTCTTGGTGAAAAAAACCCCACAGGAGCCTCTCCCACCCCACTGTGGATCTGACCCTTTTTTCTATACTTCTAAGATACTTCTTCCAAAAAAAAAAAAAAAGGTGCATATTCCAGTCTCTTGGGCTCCTGAGTGTCTTTGGTAGAACCAAGTTTGAAAACCATCTTAATGATTTAATTAGTGGCTTAATCAGTGCCTACCTCACCCAAGCCTCCTTCAGTAAGAAACGGTGCTGCTGCCTTCAGAAGAAGGTTAACCATCCTGTTTCAGTTCAGAGCATCCTGGGTCAGGTAGGAGTGGAGTCCTTCAGTTGAATGAAGGATCTTCTGCCTAACCCAGCAATCTTGACATTAGCTTCATGCTGTTGTCCCGTGAGGGGCGGGAACTCAGTCCAAACAGTAACTAATGTGCAGTTGGCAGTTAAAAAAATAATTGTTTTTAGGAAGTCTGAAGAATTTAGTTACAGCCAAGATAGGGCCAGCTCTATTTTCTTTTTGCAAAACAGCAACAACAACAACAAAAAAAAACTACAAGCAAAAAATATATGGATCATAAATCTAATACAACAATCAAAACTTCAACTGTGCCAACATCTACTCAGTGCCTAGTGTGTGTCATCAGTGCTGACCTTAGAGACACAGCAATGAGTGGATTCCTCCTGAAGCAACTCAAAATCAAGAGAAGAAACAGAAGTAAAAGGAGCTAACAGCTATAGTTTTAAGTAAAATAACCTCCATCAAACTTCTCTAATTGGAGAGGAGGCTTGGCGCAGCCCATGCACCTTATCATTTGCTTTCTCTGCCCATGCTCTTCAACAATGACACTAAAAATGAAGCAGCCAAAGATTTGGTGAAAAGGATAAGAGAAAAAAAATAAAGGTCTTGAAAATTCCATCTCCCAGATAATCATATCTTTTAGAATCAACTGTTTTATCACAGCAGTAATGTTTCCAATTTAGAACTATGAAATATCAAAAAATTAATCATTTCCTATTTTTTGAAGCTTTGTCCTAGATTCCATTTAGTGAAACTGTGAGTTGTATAAAGTGCCTAACTCAACAAATATGTAAGTCCTAAACACCCCCAGAGAGGCCCCCTATCCACCAGAGTCACAGCACAGCCAGCAGTAGCAAAGCATTGGGAGGTGGTGTTTCCCCTCTCAGAACTGACTCCAGAGCTGTGTAATTAGCTACAATTGCTGAATTAGAGCAGCCCAGGGAGAGCGGACTGAGAAGTATTTGTTTATTCACAATGAACGATAATGTAAAATACTTCATTGCTTTCAGATGCCGCAGCTCCTGTAAGAAGAAAGGTCAATGAATTACTAATTTAGGGTGGAAGAAAATAAATTCAGAAATTACATTTTTCAAAGAGACAAGGTTGAAAACTCTACTTCAAATGAAACTGTGGATAACCAAATGACCCACATCCCAAGCTCTCAAACAGAACACTGACAAAACATTTTAAATATATTTAGGGAACTGTAAGGAGCAAGAACTCCCAATGATTAAACTTTTATTCATTTTTCATGTTAATAGCTTTCTGATACTATGGTAATAGTTAATACAGGCAGGAGCTGAAGGCGTGAAGTGGTGGTGAAACATTGTGATTTCTATTATTAAACAAGATAAACACACAATGTTCTTTGTACTCATTTTTCTGACATTTAATCCATGACAGCCAATCATTTCAGATACCGCTCAAGTTGTCCTTCGGCCCACATTTAACACATCATTCTCAGCAGGCCTGGCAAATGAACCCTTCTTCATATCTGCTCTATCTTGAACAGGGTTGGAAGCACACTGGACACCTGTTCAGCCTGTTTCTCTGGAACTCTAGTAACAAGCACCAAAATAATACTCTTTCCTCAGGTGTGTCCAATCTTTTCCAGTAAGGCTGGTAGCTTTGCCTTAAACTAACCATCATATTCACTACTATATGTTATGCAATAATGATACTAGTGTGCTTACATGTAGGGATATGGAGCTTTTAAAATCTTTACACACAAGTTTGAGTATCAATACCATCCTGAGAAGATACTTTTCCATTCAATATTGGTCCAAGTTACAGGATTAGAGCTTGTGAATACCTAGAAATGCTACCTGTGCTTTCTAGAAGTTCCTATCTTGAAAATCAGCATCTGAAAATGTAACTACACTAGAAGACAGAGCCTTGAAAGAACTAATTCATTCAGAGAAAGTCACTAGAATGAATCATGTAAGCAGAGGGAAGGACAGTGGTATACACAGAGGGAAAATACATGAGGACACCTAGAGAAGGTGCCATCTGCAAGCCAAGGAGAGAAGGAAGATGAGATAAAATCAGCTCTGCTGATCCTATGGTCTCAGCCTTCTAGTGCCCCACATGCCTCCAGTATATTGGAAGTGTTATGGCAGCCTAAGCAGATTAAGACACGTATATACCAACTCTTGCCTTTTCTGTAAGAATGCCCAGCTTTCAGAATAGTGCAAATTCAATAATTTCACCAAAATTCTCCCCACATTGCTGGCAATATTCTGGAAGCTGAACTTCTCATAAGGTCTCATTTGACTTCATCTTAAACTGACTTCAATAATGCCTGCCACCAGAGTCACCATGTAATAGTGAATGGCAAGTGACCTTCTTAAGAACTTTCTTCTGATACCCAACAACCACAAAAGAGCACAGCATTTCAGAAAGCTTGAGTATAAATAAAGCCTCCTTTCCTTCAAAAGGAAATAAATCACTGCATGTGTTCATAGTAACTGGAAAGTTACCAGAAGAATCAGCTGGGGTGGTGAGCATGGGGGACCATTAGTGAAAAACTGGGGCATGGTGATTTCATGAGATTTTTTCTTTGTTTTTGAGACAGGGTCTCACTTGAAATCCAGGCTGGCCTGAAACTCACTACATAGCCTAGAAGGGTCTCAAACTCTCTGTAATACAGTTGCCTCAGTTCTGGAATTGTAGACACAAGCCACCATGACCATTCCTGACTCATGATTTTAACTAGGTGACTTTTCTGCTACAGGCACACCTCAAGGGCTGCTAACTGTTCAGGCATGGCCTCACAGTGACTGTGATATTCTAAGGATTCTAGTCTGATCCTTAGATTTCTCAGCCCTACACTCTAGGCAAATACCCAATTAGGGATAATCTACAAGTTGCAATCTATTTATCATTCTTGTGTAGAACATATTTAAATAAAAATTTCAAATTCCAAATCATTCCATTAAGAGCCTCTGGTTCTTGACTGCTTTAGCTGAGAAGATAATTAGTGAGCTCAAGCCAACCGTGCACGTCAGGAGCTATCACTCGGGATTACAGCTTGAGCTTTGGATTAGATTAACTGATGATCTTCTGACCCAAAGAAAAGAGCAAATCTGGAGGAGCCAATCCAGAGGCTCAGGAAGTCATGTTCCCTTAGGGCCTCATTTCCCCCAAAGATCAGGCTTCTGTTTTTTCTACATATCCCCTTAATTTTTTTGCTCATGACCTTTCATGATTCTATTCGACTAGACCTCAGAACAGAGGTGGTGCTCCCATTTCCAGTTCACTTTTAATCATAGAAAACAGCGGGCACAATATCAAAGGCCCACGTGCGAGCTCCTGTGGTCCCACTGGGAGCAGAGGGTTCACCAAAAAGACCAGAGTGGAAGTTCTATAACGATGCAAAGAAGCAGAGAAAACATGGAGGGAGAAGCCAGTGACAATTTGCATCTTCCGGCTGGCAGAATATGGCTTCAAAGCAAAAAATTACATTCTAATTTAAGGCGGCTATGACTTCCCCTAGGATTAGCCAGAGTCACACTGTTGACCTCTATCGTTTCTATAGTTGGAAACTGGTTTTATTATTTGAGTGGGTAGAAAACAAAGGTAATGAAAGGGAGGGAGGGAAAACAACAAAGTTCTCCACTCTAGCTGACCTTCTTCCCCCAGAAGGACAGCCCAAGCAGCTAGTCATTTACAGACTGTGTTCTGGGGAGAAGAGCAATTATTCCTTCCATGGGCCAAAACGAGCATTTGTTTAAAAGGGTCAAAAGGAAAGAGTTTTGTCTAAGCTATAAGGAAGCTTATAATAGTTATTTTCCATTACTTTCTCCCTTGATAGTTTTCTTTTGACATTCTAGACTGCAGGGACACCTTGAATTAGCTCTAGGGGAAAGGAGAGAAAAATGAAAATAATAAGACATGTCTCCATACACACTATATCTGAAATTTCATTTACCAAACATATGAACTCATACAGGCAATACAGAAAGGGGAACATGGGAAAGTGAAAAAAGGAGTCCACCTGGCAAACACAACAAAAGGGCCATCCCAACAGAAGGATGGGAGGGTGTGGGAGACAGGTTTGCAGGCCTGGATCTAAAGATGAAGGACGTCTGTCATAAGGGGACCCCACTAACACTCTCACCCCCAGTGTGGGTGGCCTCCACACGGCAAACCACAGTATTTTTAGAGCTTGGCGGAAACAAAGGGAATGAGAGCATGCTAAAGACGCACAATATGTCCAAATGTCTATCTGTGAAGCATGCCAAGCAGGGGGCAGTATGGAGCCCAGGTGATAGACAAGGATTCCAGTCCCACCAGGGTGCAGCTACACCCAGTCTTCCTGGCCTTGCTGCAGCTCATTTATTAAGTTTAGAGTGGAGAAACAGTATCATCACCAAGGCTTAGACTTCACTTCAAAAGCATTATGGAACCCAAACTCTAGGAATTTTGCTTTGTGAAAGTAAATCCACCTCAGTATACACTGTGTACCTCATAAAATATAGTTTACCTGTCATTAATTCTTACTGCATCTATAACAAAATTGTTGGAAATTTTTTTTTTAATTTGAACAACTATTTAAGACATGCCCATTCTGTGTGCTTTCTGCAAAGTTCTTTTGATCCTCAAAATACCTGCATAAATGTCCCCACTTTACAGATGGGCATTCTCAGCTGAGATAGCAAGGGAATCATATCAGGCTCACAAATAGTTATCATAACCTGATAAAAGTACAGTAAAAGATTAATTATGACAATAAATAGGACAGATATAGAAATATGCTTAATAAATAAGAGCTCATTACACTTCTCAGAATGGGGAACAACTTAGAACTGAGGACCTGTTTAGCTGTGGTTGACTGGGGTAATTGAGACTGCAGAAAATAAGACCCTGGACATGGGACCACCTTGCGAATGAGAGGTAGGCACAGGCACCTAGAGTGAGCTGTTGCCACTGAAACCTCCATGTGTGGGTGGCTGGTCAGGAACAAGTTATGCTGAGTCCAACACAGCTCAACTTGGCTCTGGTCACTGAGCAAATGATATACACAAAAGGCTGTGGGGAAAAGAACAAATTGGTTTAATAACGCAGACTGGATCAAGTTAATGTGCCTTCTCAGGCTACATCAGTACGAGTGCCAATTATATAATGAAGATGTAGAAATAATGAAATTACATAGAGACGAATGCATTTGACAGTCAGCAAAAATGGAAGCAAATGCACTAATAAAGTTAACCTAAGTAACCTGGGTCAATGCTGAACTACAGCCAAGAGTCCACAAGCATAAAGTGGGTTGATATCACATACATCCCAGTCCAGTCCCGTAACATCCAAAAGGCTCAGTTCCAGGAGCACTCAGCCTCCAAGAGCATGGGCACCAGTTCTCAGAGACCGCTCTGTTGCTGCCTTGTCCCACTCATTTGGAAATAGTCTTTCCTCACTCTCATTGTCTGTTTCACTTTTACAAGGTCCTCAAGATTTTGCCCAGTATTAAATCTTTCAGAAAGCTCTCCCTACCATGTCCAAGCAAAACTGACCGGGAGCTCACAAGGAACCACTTCCTGCTTCCAGCAGTAACCTGTGGGCATGCCCAAACTCCATATCTCCCTTTCCAGCAAAGAGCTGCTAGCCTGTAAGATTCCTGGCTTATTTGTTTTCATAGATCTACTATGGAACATCTTGCCTAGAACACAGTAGAACCTTCATAAATACTTGTTGGATAGAAAATTAATCAAAATTCATAGAAGATATATCAACTGCCAACATCGGTATGTATAGGACTGGTACAATGCTTATCAAAACAGAGAAGATACTAAACAAATATTCACAAATACGATAGTATTGTTGTTATAATTCAAAATCTGCATGAACCTGTAAGGAAATGCCCATTTTAACAAAACCAGCAATAAATAGTCTAGTCAATGCTTATATATTTGTTTTTTCAGTCTACTCTTTATCTCTAAAGTTGGGAGAGTTAAACCACACATTATCATAATCAATTTTAAACAACAACCCGGTGAAGTAGATGCTAGGAAACTGGCAATCTAGCTAACTTTTCATTCCAATACAATTCCTATGGTTAGTGTTTAATTTGGGGATGTCAGAAGAATAATACTAACCACATGACAGCTAGTGAGTACAGAGGCCATAGTTGTTAAAAAGACTAGTGAAACAAAATAAAATTATGATGGGAACAAAACTTATGACTCAACTATCAAACACAGAATGACTGAGAAAAGACAGATGGGATGTGTATGAAACGAAACAGAAGCTAGAAGTTCTAAGGGACGAGAAACAATCACTTACCTAGGATGGGACAGTGGATACGCAACAATTAGTTGCTGGCAAGAGACACAACTTCTCTGCAATGTGCTGATGATCACAGCACCAATGTAAGAGACTGTGCAAATGGAGACTGCACAGAGGTGTGAAGCCCAGGAAACTGGGCTCAAGCAAAGTCATTCTGTGGGCTAGTTACCGCTCATAATCGCTGCCCAGGGAAATCATATGCATGTTTTGAAAACTAACCAAATTATATTTTATATACTTAATCATATAAAAAATTATAAAAAAAAGACTTCATTTGAGTTTGTGGCTCTGTTCCAAATCTGTGATGGGCTCTAGCTAGCAGAGCCTTGAGATGGCACAGGGCATTACATGCTAAGAAAAAAGAAGACCTGGGTAAATGTCTGTTCCTCTGGATTCTGGTTTAAGTTCATTCTTACCCAAGCCAATCCCTAGCACTCTCCTCTCCCTCTCTTCTTCTTTTCCTTTCTTCCTTTCTTCCTCCCCTCCTCCCTCCCTAATTTTCTCCCTGGAAAGCAACCAGTATTTAATCACAAAATCTCTACCCTGAGAACTTCATCTAATGCTAACAACTTCCCAAAGGCCCCACCTCTAAACACCATTACCAATGAGATTCTAAGTCTCCTGTCTCTCTGAATGGGAATACAATTTAAGCATTAATTTTGGAAAGGGCAAACCATATTCAAAGCACAGCAAGGACAAACCACAGGGAGTAGAAACACACGCGTATTCACCCACACAAATTTGCGTACACAAATGTTCACTGCAGCACCACACCTACAAACCCTAAGCTGGAAGAAATCTAAACAGCCATTGGCAGATGCATGCCTAAACAAATTATCAAACATCTACACTATGAAATAATACTGAGAAAATGTAAAGGACAAAATATTAATACACATAGCAAGTGAATCCCCAAAATGCTTTGTGAAAGAAAGTAAGCAAACACCAAATTCATTCATACAAAACTCAACAAAAGGCACAAAATAAGGACAAAAATCAAACCAATGATTGCTAGGAGTGAGGTTGAGGAAGGAGATAACTCCAGGGCATGTTTTAGGATGTGAGAGCTTTCTCTCTTCTATGTCAAGATATAAATTATAAATACTATAAATATTATGCATCTACTTAAGAAAATTCATCAGACTGAACATTTGAAATGGATTCTAAGTTTATGTAAATAACTTAATCAAAATAACATAATTTCTGAACGCTAAAGAAAAGGATGAAAGCCTATTACTGTAATGGTTTAGGTAAAAGTTGCTCAGTTTCCTGAGGGGCAGCCGACCCCACCACCCGAGGCTTCTGTGGGTCCCAGAAGGGTGGGGTGGGAGGCAGTAGGTAAGAGAGAGAGAGGGCAGGGGAGAAGAGAAGAAGGGAAGCCACCTCTTTCAAAGAGGGAGGGGACAGAGAGAAAGCAGGTAGGCTAGAAGTAGAAGGAAAATTTGCTAGCCTGGAAGGAAGGGGGAGTGGGCAGGGCTTGCCTCTTAAAGGGACAGGAGAAGTCAGTAGCAGGTCATAACAATCATAATGTACAAAACTCTCACCATCTATTTACTAAGATATAAGATGCAAAGCCCTTCTATGCAGTAGCAATGAATTCTCTTTACAAATCAAATTTAAAAGAGAAAAGTAACTGGCAAACCTGCTGCAGATTCATATATCTGCACAAGGAGGAATGACAAAATCCTACACAGAGGTTCTGGCTCCATGAATGAAGAGAGAGAATAGGAAGCCATTTTATGCTCGTAGAACTAACTGAATTTCTCAATGGACAGAGACAAAGGAGAATCAAAAGACCTTCAAATATCATGATACCTATATGGGCATTTTACCTGCATGTTACAGTAGAAGGAACTGGATCCCATGGTAGTATGCATTGGGTGAGTTAGCCAAGGCAGTGCTGGAGAGCTAGCTCATCCAGGTAGGATTAGGGAAAGCTAGCCAGCTGGCCAGCCCAGCTTCTACCCAGACCCAGAACCACCCCACATCCACTGAATCTATGAACTGCTGGAGCATGTGAAGAGGACGAACCTACAGATCCAAAACGGTAGGATCTCACTACACGGGACAACAGGGTGGCCAAGAGGAGCCCCAGTGAGAGTCCATTATTGGTGGTATAGCAGTGGCCTCGAGGCAGACCAAGGACTCATGGCAATGAACTCTTAAAAGTAAAGATGAACAGACTAAAAGGTGAACTGTGTGACTGTGTGCCTTAATGGACCACACTACAGCTTCTATGACAAAATTCTTTTTCTTCTCTTTTCTTTTTCTGTCTTTTTGTTTTGTTTGGTTTGGTTCAGTTTTGTCTTTGGTTTTTCTTTTAAATTTGATTTTGTTTTGAGGGGGTTGCAAGGGCAGAGACAGATGTGAAGGGATAGGGAGATAAGTGGAATCCAAGAGCATGATATGAAATCTACAAAGAATCAATAAGAGTAAAAAGAAAAAGATTATCATAATACCATTGAAACATCAAATGTCAACTTCACTTGGAGACATCTGCTGACTGTCCCATTTTAAACTGAAATATAGCCACCCACCCCAACTCCCACACTCAGAACTTCCTATTATCCTTCCCTGCTTCATTTTAAATTATGTCATTTAGGATCTGAAGACATCAGATAACATAACTTACTCATTTAGTTATTAATTTGCTCTAAGTACCAGACTAAGTTCTAAAAGGCAGTGTACCCTGATTTTCTCACTGCTTGATACCCAGTACCTAGAAAAGTACCTCGTATGCAAGGTCAGTAATACTTAACAAATGAAAACACTATATGAAGTCAGTCTCTGGAAAAGCAAGTGTGTGTGTGTGTGTGTGTGTGTGTGTGTGTGTGTGTGTGTGTGTGTGTTTGAAAAGACGAAGAAGAAAGTGTGTTCATACTAGGTTACACCAGATATGAGATATTCATAGCTAAAGAAGGCCCGGGATATACAACAGAAATCAGAATTGCTGATCTTTCAATGGATAATGGCTAAAGCTTTGCAAAGACACAAGATCCTAAAGACGGGCCTCCATTGCGACAAGTCTACAACTAAACTCTAAATGTGCCATTAAACCCAACCAACAAAAATCCATAATACTTCTCCAGTGTTGAATTCATACAGCTTTATATAAATGTCTTTGTATACTGCCAAGTACAATTACAGAGCAAATAATTCTGGCTATAAAATCAGATATATGGAAACATTCAGGTAGTTCCATAGTAGACATTCATTTTCCTGCATCCTTAAGCACTGATAGCATTGTGAGAATTCTGGGTCCTTCCTTTATACAAAACCTGCCACAGAGCACTGCACCAGGAAAAGAATGGCAGATTGACTGAAGAAAGCCTATGGAGGATCCTCACAAATGGATGTAGGCACTTTCTACCTTGAAGCTTGAACTTGGAATGGGGGGAGTCACTTTTGTTCAAGGGAAGGTTTGGAACAGAGCCTGAAAGACAGAGGTAAACAAAGGGCGGGAGTTTAATTCTAGGACATGGGAAACACATTTGTCTGAGGACATAGCTGACTACAACTCCTACTTTCTGATGAAGAACAGTGTCCCACAGAGAGCATCCTCAAAGAAAGTTGCTTCTTTGGGAAGAGAATAGACCCTGGAAAATGCTCTAGCCTTTCAGGCCAGCTGCCTAGCCCCTGCCAAAATGGAATACAGAGAGCCAGTCTGTTCATTCGGTATTCATGGAATCTGACCACTTGGCACGTGCCCACAGGGAGCTCAATTGCTGTAAACAAAACTGTGCAGAAGGAAGGCTGATGATTCTAGGAATTAAAAAAAAAAATCACAGCAAGTCACCAACTGAAGGGACTTTGCAAATGTCTAGCCCAAACACTCATTTTCCAGCAGAGGCTCAGAGCCTGTGTCAGCAGTTGGAGACACAGTGACAAAAGACACCCCCCCACCAGCCCCCTGTGTGGGCCAGACATCAAGATCTGCCATCAGACCACCTGGGGTTGAATACAGCTTGCCAACAATTAACACATTAACACCTGGGTTTTGGGCAAGTTTCCTTCTCTAAGTGCTCCATCACCAGTAAGATGGGAATGGCACAGGAGTGTCAAATAGAAGGGTAACAGGAGACACTGCAGTACACTTTAGTGTGATACCTGGCATGAGGCTGCAGAGCAATAACAGTTGTGGCTACCAGGACTGCCAGTGGTTATTAAAGACAGGTTGGTACTAACTCTGTCCCTGGACACAGGGTCACTGTTTCAAACTAAACTCAACTTCCTCAGCCTGTCTGTCTAGATAGCTTCTTTGAGAATTCTGGACCCTGCTATCCAATGCCACTGGGCTGACTTGCAGCTGGGAAGGGCTGGGTGGGGACCCTCAGTCCCACCCACCCACCCACTCATGATGATAAGAAGTTATCTCCATGCTAAGCCCAGAAGCCATTAACAAAATACCAGCAATGCAAAGCAAACACCAAAAATCAGAAGTCTTTCTGTGTGTGAAGTGCCCCTGCAGCTAAGCGCCACAGCTAAGTGCCATCTTTCTACAGATATCCAACTTTGTGATTCACTTCAAACAATCATGTATGAACATGAACAGTCAACATCTAGTCGCCTTCACTTTTTTATCTACAATGGGGACCTTCTATATTCTAATAGTTGACATAAACAGCATGGAATATATAAATCATATAATCAAATATATAAATCATAAAATCCACCAATGAAGGCTTCATTTGCTAACAATCATTATCATCTGTCATAGTTTGATCTCTGTTGCTGTGATAAACACCACAACCAAAAGGTTTATTTCATCTTACATGCCCAGGTTACAACCATCACTGAGGGACTTCAAGGGAGGAACTCAGGCAGAAACTGAAAGAGAATCCACAGAGGAATACTGCTTACTGGATCACATCCTGGTTCAGGGTTAGCTAAATTTCCCAGACTTAGGTACTACCCAAAGAGGCCTCAGCCCTCCCACACCAACTAGCACTCAAGAGAGTGTCCCATAGACATGCCCACAGGCCATTCCAAAGAAGATAATTCTTCAGTTAAACGCCACTTCCCCAAGGTGTGTCAAGTTGCCAAGCAAGATGAGCCATCACATCAGCTGATAGAGGTAGTATTTGAACACCAAGAACTTTCTTCAGTGAGGACAGATGCAGATCCCTTAATGATAAAGGGTGAGCTCCCGGTGGGCAGCTTACATACTCAGATGATACAAAAGCCATGGATGGAAGAAGAGAAGTACCAGACTTTCAGGCCCGAAGGAGCTGGTTGGCTGACACCATGTTACAGATAAGAAGCCTGTTGCTCAGCAACAAGTGATAATAGCAGGGCGGGAGGAGCCAATCAATACAGTGCTGGGCTTAATTCTGAATAGGCAAAGGTAAAATGATAATTTACTCTGTAATCCCAATTTGCAAAGTATCCTCCCTCATGAGATAGCCTTTATCTCTACCACTAAGCCAAACAAACATGTACTGCGGATTTTTCTCAAAATTACCAGGGTGGGCACTTACCTAGCAGATAGAAGGTTAAATGAAAACAAGATGTGGAAATGACAGACATGAGCAGATCAGAAATCCAGGCAGGGCTTATAGCAAAACTTCCCTTTCACAGGCCAGCTAATGAAACACAAAGAAAGCTACACCCTGTTACTACACAAATGTCCTCTTAAAAAGGGTGGTGTTACCCTTTGTCAAACACAGTAGGTTGTTGATGATGATGTTTTCTACAATTAACAGTAACCAAAATGTGTCTTTGACTATAATATTAATAGCCAGTACTTACAAAGTGTAAATGGCCTTGTGTTAAGTAATTTATATTCATTAAATCCTGACCACATCCTTGAGAGAGGTAAGGTAATAATTTCTACTTTATAGTTGAGGGAACAAAGCCTCAGAAAGAATTAATAACCAGCTTGAGTCCAGAGGACGGTGAGCACTATAAGATTCCAGGGGACAGGGGAGCAGGGCTTCCCATGCAAACTTGTTCTATGCTCTGGAAATGATCTCTAACCATGCTGTTGAATGGTGGCCGCCAGCCAACATATGTCTACCAGGGACAGGAAAGGACTATGGAATTGAATTTTCATTTCAGCTTAAGATGTACTGATTTACGTTTACACATCCATGTGTGACTACTGGTTGCACACTGGACTAGACAGGGCACCTTGAGACAGTAGCTGGCAAATTATAGGTTGCCACCTCACTGATGCTGGCGGTGAGCTGGGAGGGACATTCATATTGTTAAAAGAAAAAAGAAAGCAATGCTCTTAGCCACTGAGCTATCTCTCCAGCCCTAACCATAGAACCTTTGTTTGGCAACAGATGGAGATAAAGACAGAGACCCACATCAGAGCACTGGACTGAGCTCCCAAGGTCCAGTTGAAGAGCAAAAGGAGGGAGAAGATGAGCAAGGAAGTCAGGACCGCAAGGGGTTGGTCCACCCACTGAGACAGTGTGCCTGATCTAATGGGAGCTCACCAAATCCAGCTGGACTGGGACTGAACGAGCATGTGATCAAACTGGACTCTCTGAATGTGACTGATAATTGGGGCAGACTGAGAAGCCAATGATAATGGCAATGGGATTTGTCTCTACTGCATGTACTGGCTTTTTGGGATCCTAGTCTATTTGGATGCATACCTTCCTAAGCATGGATGGAGGAGGGAGGGCCTTGAACTTCCCACAGGGCAGGGTACCCTGCCCTCTCTTAGGACTGGAGGGGAGGAGGGAGGGTGAGTGGAAGAGTGGGGGGGAAGTGGGAGGAGGGGAAGAAGTGGAAATTTTGAATGGTATTATTTATAAAGTAATAAAAAAATTATTAGAAAAAAAAGGACCAGAGAGATACCTCAATGGGAAAGAGTTCTTGTCACTTGTTCAGAGAACATAAGATTGGTTCCCAGCCCATATGTCAGAGGGCTCACAATTGTCTGTGATTCCAGCTCCAGGATTTAGCACACACACGTACACATGTGCAAGCACATGCACACACATACACACAGAAAGAAAGAGAATGTAAAAAATTAAAAGAATAACAGAGATAGTCAAAGACTACACAGTCTAAAACATGTACTGTAGAAGTCTAGGCCACCACAATCATAGCTCCTAGGGGAAAAAGATTAAGCGCCTGTCTCCATTTAAATCTTAATAATATGAAGATGGCAAGACCTATGAGAGCATCTCCCTATTTTCCATTACAGTAGTTAAGTGATCTGAGTCTCAGCTAAGACAAAAATGCAGACCGAAAGGTATCCTAGCCAAGATCTATACTGCCCTCCTCTGCAGAACATGTCACCATCATGCTTCTATGTTTCTCACCCGTGTTTATTAAAAACAGTCTCAGCATCAAGTGTGTCCATTTTGTGGAGGAGAAACATGAGTTGCAGCTCACATCTACATGAAAGGAAAGACAACTCCAAGTCTACCCATGCACAAGAAACAGGTTTCTGAAGAGGCTGAAGAACCTGGTAACAGAACACATACCTGGCAGTTTTGACTGACACACAGAGAAGAGCTGAGATCCTGGGCTTTCCTCCTCTAGGAAGAACAGCCTCTATTGTCAACATCAAGTAATCAAGTATGTGTGCATAGAGAGAGATGTGGGACAGGACTCCCCCAGGACACTTCACAGTCACAGAACTCTGAAGAATACGGTGCCTTTCCGAGGGGATGCTGAAGATGGGGGCTCAGCTTTGCCACTCTCTCTTGCCAGAGTGGCAGGAGTGCTTCCATTTTATTAAGGGCCCACCACTCTCTCAGCAAACACTGCAGCCACACACACTGCCTGCTCATTTAGTAAAGGAAGAAGAGAGCGTGTGCATCCCCAACACACAGTCTAATTGAGGATCCAAGCCTCTGTTCAGGCTTCTGCTTTCCAACAGTGAATGGCAGGGTAAGGGACCCAGAGGCAAGGATCATAACTAGGCACTACAGAGGTCTCCATGCCTCTTCACTTAGCTCAACACAGGCCCCAGTAGATACAACTCTAGTTCATCAAATCTGACATAATAGTTATAACCACATTATCTTATTTACCACTAGGAAAGAAAATATTGACAAAATAACTAGAAAATGATGTGGACCAAATGACAAAACAGTCCATAAATACAAAACTGGGCAGACAAGGTGTTTCCTAGATTTTTTTTTTTAAACGTGGTATTTTTCCATTTAATCCCAAAAGGAATACTGTCCAGTGTTTCATTGGCTTTGCTCCCTCTCCACTTCATTAAGCTTAGTTGTCACTCTGGAACAACAGTTCCCCAATAAAGTCTGTGGATAATTCTTTCACACTTAACAGAAACTTCCAAGAATGACCATGGGTGCTTAAAAAGGAGCAAGAAGTCACCACCAAAGGCTACCTTTGCAGTGGGAAATGCAGGCCAGGCCCGATGAGCCTAGACTGACCTGGAGGATATCAGGAACCAAGGGAGCTGTGCCACCAGGGCCTGCTGTTCCACTCTCTTCCCCCACTCCCAACCCCCAGAGCACAGGATTATTCACAGAAGCCTTCAATCCTCTGGAAAAGAGCTTGGGTAAACTCAAGGAAATTCTCATGATGCTAAGCATATCAAAAGCAAGCAATAAATAAAACTGTGTTTTTAGAGACACTGGGATGTGATGGTGGGAAATTAGATTCAATTTTTGTCTTATTTTAAAGAGTCAATTTGTTGGGTATAAACCATGGACAACTAGTGAAAAACAGCTAGAGACAGCTCCTCCTTTCCCCTTCTCAAGTCTGATAAGAAAACTGAGAGGACTCAAAGCATATGAAGACAAAAAGAATCCGTGGTTGTAATTAAATCAGTTCAGCGTCCAACTGACAGCTTCGTAATAAGACCCATGCCTCTTTATTCCCCCTTCATAAAACCATGAACAAGTTAACTAGCTATTAAATAGGTGGGTGTGGTTTAAACTATGCAGAGCTCCAGCACGGTGCCTCCCTCCCCTTCCTCTTAGCACACTGGTCTGGCACCTTGTATACATCTCCATGTGTCATGCCTCAGGGAGACACATGGAGGGCTCCCCTGGGCTCTGGGAGCAGGTGGTATCCCTTCTGAATCAAGACAAAAGGGTACTGGTGCCAGAGTATTTTCCTTCCCAGGGAGTGAGGGACTGAACAAGGATGTAAGACACATAAAGGACAGGCTGCTTTTTCCTGCTTTCAGTGAACACTGCTGAAGTCTGATTGTAAGAAGAGTTCTACAGAGCACTTTCACTAACTTTGTGAAATAAATTTGGCTAACACACACACACACACACACACACACACACACACACATACACGTTTGACTTTTTTAAACTCCTTAGAGGATCTTACAGATTTGCACTTTCAATTCATCATCATTTCCACTTAGGAGGAAGAAGGTGGGATAGATTTCAACTTAGAAAAATGCTGTTTGTTGACCTTGTTTTAGGTTACAGACATAGCAGAGACCCGGAGTGACCGAAAGTCAGGCGGAACAGAGAAAAGGGCCTGTCCTGCTTCAGAGTTCTAACAATTTCCTCAAATGTGTTTTGAAACACTCATTTCCATTTCAAAGAATATGTTCATAAATTACATATTTCAAATTGCAGTTAGAATATTTTTCCTTAAGTCATTAAAATATGTATGCGATCCAGTAATCCTGCACTGTTAGAACATCTGCAGTGGTGGTGGGGGTTGCAACAACCGGAAGAGCTGTGCCTGTCTTAGTTTGCATGGACTACATACATGCTTCCATATTATTCCCTACATTCTTCAGCAGACTCGTCACAAGTTAATCAAACTGAGTTTGTGACAAATTACATCCTCTCCTCACCCTGGAGTTGTACAATTAATTTTCTAAACCTAATCTGAAGACTTTATATTTAACTTTACTATTTTTCATGGGGATATTTCTGGTACATTTCAGGCTATCAAGATTTTCTTGACTCAGGACCAAGTCACTAATCATATTAGCTATCCCTTCCAGCCTGGTGCCAACTGCCAATTTGATAAACATGTCTTTATCAAAGTCATTGATAAAAATCATGAACAAGACAAGTCTGAGGACAGGACCCTGAATCATTCTCCTAGAATACTTCTCCAGGTTAATATTAAGTCAATAATCTACACTTTGGGAAGATGTGTTCAAATAAAGACAAATATAACTAAGGGCATTCTTCTTCGACCCAGATCACATTTTCTGTGCTGCTTGCTCACAAGGGCCTCTGAGGAGATTTTAGGAGATGCCCTTTAGAGAGCTGCATGGACGATACACTACATGTTCTGATTCACTGTTAGACAAGTTAAGGCTCTGAGCTCAGGTGGAGGGTAGGAGAAGACAGACATTTTCAGGTAAGTCTTGGTGGTAGCATGGCCATGAGAACCCAGACACAGCTGCTGCCCCATGGGCACAGTTGGTCTCGTCTATGGAGGCATGTTCCAAAGCTCCTAGGGGAGTTCTGAAACTGTGGACAGCATGGGCTTCTATACTATGCTTTTCCCTTCATACACATATCTATATTAAAGACTATTTTATAAAGTAGGAACAGTAAGAG
The DNA here is from genome assembly GCA_004026605.1 of Ondatra zibethicus. Classification (NCBI taxonomy): domain Eukaryota; kingdom Metazoa; phylum Chordata; class Mammalia; order Rodentia; family Cricetidae; genus Ondatra; species Ondatra zibethicus. The sequence continues at coordinate 46,530 of PVIU01002841.1, forward strand.
ATTAACAGTAAAAAACAATTATAACTATACATACTACAATACAGGTACACAATTGTGGTCTTTCTAAGTATCTGTTCCAGCTTATTGTTATGTTGCTCTGATAAGCAGTATGGACAAGAAAAACAACTTGGGAAAATAAAGGATCTACTTCATCTCACAGGTTATAGCTGATCATTGAGGTAAGGCAGGGTAGGAACTCAAGCACAAACACATGGATGGAAATCTTTGTCTGGTTCATTCCCTGGCTTGCGTTCAGCCATCTTTCTTTTACAGCTCAGGTCCACCTGCCTATGGATGGTCTGTGTACATCAATTATCATCCAGAAAAATGTCCCAGGAACATGCCCATAGGCCAATCTGATGGCCACTCCCTCTTTTCACATGTGTCAAGTCAACAACTGAGAAACTTAGTATACTATGGCAGGTCTTCTAATCATCAGGCAAAGGTTCCTGATGAGATGGTGAGGTAGTAATATATGAGGAGAGTATGCAAAGGTATGGTTTACATTTCAAGTGGGAGGCTGCAGGCCTGCTCAAGATTCCCTCATGCTACTCAGAACAGTACACAATTGCAAACTTAAGACTGGTTTATTCCTGGAACTTCCAATTTCGTATTTTCACTCAGCAGCTGACCCCGAGTAAATGAAACAATAGAAAGGAAAACTCGTGGTCTGGAGCTCTGGAATTCAGGGTCACAGTTCTTCCTGGTCCCCCAACTACCTTCTCTTCATACCAGAGAACAGAATCATGTGGCTAGCAGACTCAAATTGATGGGTTAAAGCACGGAGATCCCATCTTCAGAGATGAGTCACTCAAAACGTAACGTCTCCAGAATAGCATGTGCTCTTCTTCCTGCATCCCCCATTCCTCTCAAATACCCTTGGTGCCAGCTGAGAAAAGGCCTTTCTTTCTCTGGTTGAGGACATCTCTTTTGGCCAGCTCTTCACCAATGCTACTACAACTCCAATGAGTAAGTTCTCACTGCTCTGTAGAACATCTCTACAATTACAACCACTTTTCACCAGTCATATGCAGTAGCCCTGCATGGTATTTTATAAAAGGTTATATTCACTGCCCAGCTTCACTTCATTCATTGACTCATCTACCCATCCACCCATCCATCCATCCATCCACCAATCCAATAAATTTCTATTGGCTAGCCACTGATATTTTCGTATTGGCTAGGAGTTATGGGTTTGATAGTCAACAAGACAGAGAAGCTGTTGCTCAAATGAAACTTAAATTCTAGCAAGAGTGACAATAAGTATTAAACAGGATAACTCACAGATTGCTAATTCCCATGAAGAACATAAAGCTGGGAAATATTTAAGAAAATCCACCAGTGACAATGCTTTCTGATCAAACAACAGGATATTTGACAAAGAGCTTTGAGATGGAAATGATTCCTCAGACCATGAAGAGGGTTCTGGGCCAATTTCACCAAATCCCTTACACTCTGAAGTTCTCTAGGGCCACCTTTTTCCAAGTTCTGGTTTTAGATAGTCACCAGATTCAAACACTGTCCCATTGGCTTCAACTTCCAGAAAATGAAATGGCACCTCACCCAGTGGCTTTCTCAGAAGTAAGGATATATTCTCCCAAAGTCTCTGATTGACAGCATTTTATCTCACTCTGGTCCAACTGTGGGTCATACCGTCACTAAACTAGTTTTTGGTAAAAGAAAAATTACTTTGGTTCCATTTGACTCATCAGAATCTACCCTGGATGAGATAGGAACAGCACCCCCCAAACAGCAAAGTGACAACATAAAAAAAATAAATAAAAAATAAAAAACAAAAATAGGGAAACAACTACAGGGCCTACGACATCATGACACCTGAGCTGAAGGCAGAGAAAGAATGAAAGATGCTCTCTGAACTGCATTTGAACAAAGACAAAGAGGTGTCTATGCAAAGCCCCAGAGGAGCATTCTCCCACTCTGGGAGAAGCAAGGTCAGACATTTAAGACTCAGAAACCAATGAAGGAAGATGTAAAGAGATGTAGTGAGAGGTCAGCTGTGCAGGCCTCCAAAGGCCAGCAGCTTTCTGGGAGCATGTGCTTCATAACATAGTCACTTGTATGTCAGTTTACTGTGATTCAGTTCACTGACCATAGAATGCAGTGCAGACTCTGGCTGACCCCTACTGTCCTCCCTTATCTGGACCCACACTGTGCTCACACATGTTCAAATCAACTTTTGGTCCCTTGTTGTGGTTGAAGCACAACCAAATCCTTGTACTATTCATGGCTAATATATATTTCTTTTCCATCCTGTACACCAGTTCAAAACATGTAAGGAGACGGTGAAAAACCCAACCTTTGACCATTGGCTATGGTGAATTAAAAATCTATTCAAAGACTGATACCAGAAAACCTCACAAATGTCTATGGGAAAGTCATTTTTCCTGTATGAAACAATCACATCCTTAGGTCTAGTGTACTTTTATAGTGGTTGCCAATTCCCACTTTGCATTCAGTTCTTTTTACTTAATCTATCTTTATACTCTGCTTACAGCAAAACATAAATGTCTTTGACTTCATTTTCCACTTTTATGGCTGCTGCATGCGCCAGGCACACTGCCTGGTGTATGTCAAACAGTCTGGTAAATAATAAATAAATGAAATAACAATTTGACAAACAAGCAAATGGACAGAGATTGCTTGCCAGTACTGCTCATTAAATTTCCAACAAAATGGACGGAAAGAGATGGTATCACTGCTATTAATGAGTACCAAGCTGCAACAGTGGTTCAAGAATGGAGTGGAGTGGGGAAGAATGCCATTTCATGATAAGTGCTTTCCAATCTTCATAATGAGCCTGGTTACATGAGAGCATACAGTTGTCTAACTAGCAGGAGACAGATTCTGAAGTTCCATATCATCTATCTGCAGATAGGCTGGCACTCTTATTTGTTTGGTGTTCATACCAGTGGTAGTATTAGCAGTTAGACTGTATTCTGCAGAGATCTCATAGGGCAGCAGGCCTCTACTTGGGCTGATGCTTGACTTTAACCCTGGACATGCTGGAAGATGCTGCCTGCCTCATCATTACAGATAAGTTTTCTATGTTTCTGTACCTGGGAAGGTCATGATAAAATGTAGATAAAAGGACAACCCCAATTTACTCTGTGGGAAAGAAAAGAGCATCTTTTCCCATTCGATTTAAAGAAAAGCAACAGCCTAAGTAGAAGAAATGCTGCAAAGAAAACTGTGTACAAGCATGCATATACAAATTCAGTGCAACTTTTGGTGACTTCTGAATCAGTGCAAGCAACTTGACACTCAAACAGCACATCCCAGGAGCATGAGGTAGAAAACAAGAGGCTTCGCTTATGCTGCTTTGCATCACAACCTCTCTGGTATTATTTCAGTGCAATGTTTCATAAACAAACATAGATAACAAAAAAGAACAGAGCATGTTGCTTAAAAAAAAATACCATACAACCATAGCTTTGGATGACAAGTATTACCTTGTTATGCTATGAAAATGTATTTGAAGATAAGTACATCCAAATGTTTTTCTTTCTTAGCACACAAAATTTTCTTGTGATACATATTAAATCTGTGTTACTCTTACTTACCAACTTTGGGAGGCGGGATCTTATTTCTTCCAAATAACCAAGCAGATTGACATAGCAGGCTTCTTTTGCTTAGGCACATTATTGAACAAACAAATATTTATTCTGGGTTACTCAGCTGTGATACATGAGGGGATTCGCACCATGCGATGTCTGGTGCCTATTTAGCTATTACAAGATAATTGCACTTTGGACCACCTAGAACATTGTGTTCAATGGAGAGACAGATTTAAAAATTCAAAAACATGGTACGAGGAGAATGTAATCAGTCACACCTCCATCAAATTAAGGCAGATATAAATAAATGGGCAATAGAAAGGTGCAATAAAACCAGGATTAATCAAACCGTGATTAATTCAGGATCAGATTAAAAACCAGTAGTGCCAGCTGCATCAGATCTATTCTGCAGCATTTGTCTCTCCTACTCCTTTTTATCACCATGTTCTCCATCTTCTCAGCCCACTCTGCTCTCACCCCTAGGGCACTTTCCCCGGCTGGATAAACCTGCGGGAGAGTTAATTGTCACATACATGGATTTAATCACATTGTCCATCACATTCGGGGCCCTGCCTTCAGTGATCCATGACTAATTGTTGTGGTAATTTTTCAATCATTAACAGCAGCACATATGCTGCAGACAAATCCCAAGGTGCCCAGTAAGCCCCAGTGACAAGTGGACCACAGGCTCCAGAAGGATTGCCACACGCCTCATCCCAGCCCCCAACCCCAGCCCTATTAGTCATGCCTCCTTGTTAATGCACACTTATCCCACGGATATGTCAGGCTGCGAAAGCTCCAAGGAGCTTCAGCATGCCTTATGACATTGCCTTGTTTTCAATCTAGATTCTGAAAAAGGAAGAGGAAAGGAAAGGAAATTAAAACTCCATGTGGGACAAGTAGCTGAGGGCCTATTCTGAATTCCACTTGTTTTCCATTCACTTTCACACAGGCTCCTGAGCTGTGGCAAGTGCCCTTTCTTTGAGTTTCAGCAGTATTAGCAATCTCCATGGCAACCACCAGTGCGCATCTGCTGCACCACACTGCAGCATCTCTGGCTCAATTCTCAAGTTGCCCTGGTGTCAGACAGGGCATGCCATGTGCACTGGTGGGACGAGACCCTGCCTTGGGGAATCTTTCAGCTGATTGAAGCTGGCTCTAATCAGCACATAATATGAGCGAACAAGATCACAGGGAATATGATCCGCCTGCACTAGGCAATAGGGCTCCAGGAATGCTATTTATTTTTTCATTTTCTTTTTCTTAAGGGTCTTTGTTGGTTAAAAGCAAAGAGGCACTAGCTATCTAACAAAAAGGATTAATTTTCAAGTAGGTGCTACAATGTTTCAAGTCACTGATTTGTTTCAAGCCTGTGTCTCATACACCTTTCATTAAGGAAACTATTCAAGAAGAAATGCAAATTCCTGGGGTTTCCATTTGGGGTCTTCTAAAGAAAATGGATATTTGGCACATTAGCCAGAATATGGAAAGGCAAGAGAAGGATTCATGTAGTTTCATTTTTATTCCTCCTGCAGAGTTTCAAGAAATTCCCTATTATACTCAGTTTTCCCAAGATTAAAATAAGACCCACTTTACTCTAAGGCACTTAGCCCCTGATATGGAACAAGGTCTTAGCAAAACTTAATTAATATGAGCAATTCATATTTAGCTGCTCCAAAGAGAGATAGTTGTTCCAGGTTCCATTATTCTGAAACGAGGGACCGAGCGCCCTCTGCTGCTAGTTCTAGGTCAGTCTCCCCATGCTTGAACCCCACGCTGAGATGCACTTCTGTTACCATGCGCTCTTACAGAACTCTAGCTTAAAAGGCATTTACTGACTGGTAAGTGTAACAAGAGAGATCCAGATAACAATAGACAGGTTGCTAAAAATAACAGTCTTCTCGAAAGCCACTCACCAGTAACTTGGTTATCATTACTAACAGCCCAGGAAAGAGCTTGGGACAATTCGTAGTGATGACTCCATCACAAAGAATTAACAAAGAAAAAACGAACTTGCCTTTCCACTCACATTCTATCATGACAATGTGTCTACATGGTCTCACTGATTAGTATGTGTTCTAGAGCCACCAGATGAAAAGACAAAAACAAAACAAAACAAAAAAAACCCAACTTGCTTTTCTTAGATTTAAATCATGGCACTAATTTCCAGCTTTGTTTCTGAATTTAGTTTAAACAAACACAGATTCGCATTTACATAGCGTTGAACAAAATTCACTGTTGAACTTCTAAAAACCTAATTATTATAAAAATAAAATTACAGAGAAAAAATCAAATATACTAAACATTACTTGTAATCCTCTTATATAAATGATGACAACCTACATTTACAACCTCAAGTACTAGTTCAGCATAGAGTTCAAATTAACTTGGTTTAGAGCTAATGATATAGAAATTTTGCTTCTTTACTACAAATTAGCTCCTTCCATAATGTCTAAATGAAAATAATGATCACTATACACTAGATAATAATCTATTAGAATTTAATGCATGGTGGATTAAATTCCATGTCACAAACTGCTCTGGGAGCTACAGATAATCATTCAGTTTTCATAACTCTTTAAAGTCAGTACCAATATTATCTCCCATGAATGAAATTAAAATTAATCAAGAATTAATGAACGGACTGGGATTGATGGCACAAGCCTTTAATCCCAGCATTCAGGAGGCAAAGGCAAAGGCAGAGGCAGCCTGAGTTTTATGAGTTTGAGGCCAGACCCTGTATATCAACAAACAAACAAACAACAAAAGAAGGAATGAATGGGGACTGGAGAGCTGGCCCAGTGCTGAAGAGCAGTGCTGCTCTCAGGAGGGCCCAGGTTCAGTTTCCATCACCCATATGGCAGCTCACAACCCTCTAACTCCAATTCCAGAGTGTCTGATGCCCTCTTTTGGTCGCTAGGGGCACCAGGGGAAAACACCCTCACACAGAAAATAAAAACAAACAAATTTGTAAAATAAGAATCAAAGAAGTAAAACTGAATTAAGGGGAAGTTAGATTAAAGTGATAAATATTTGGTATACTATCATTCAGTTGACAAATGACAAAAGAAGAATCCAAATTTGACCTATATCGGACTTAGTTACTGAGTTCTGCCAAACAACACTGAATAAAATCACATCCTGTGCACAGATTCAGAAGTGGACTGTGGAATCTAGCTCCCTTGAGTGGGGTATATTATAAGACCTTGGTTACCATGTATGAGTCTTCTTTAAACCCTCAAACCCAAACCATATCCATTTTAGAAGCAAGCTCCATATTATTCCATCCCTTCTGGCTTTCTTCATGATGTAGCCCATCAGTTCAGCCTTGATGTGAGCCAGCATGACCGACAGAAACTTAGCTCAGAGATAGGACACCAAGACCAATGTATGGAATATTCTGGATGGCCACGTTCCATAGCCTGACAGATGGTCTGTGGGTTACTAGAGTAGCAATTAGCAGGTAGCTGTTAGATTCTAGCCAGTGTATGTTAGGGTAGAGGGCTGTGAGGGGTCTTGGCTGTGAGCGATGGTCTATGGAGAGAGCTAAGAAACTACCAGGAGGGATTAGTCTAACTGTCTTTCCAGGAGTCATTTCAGCTAATTGCAGTGGGGACTCCACCACGGGGAGCAGAACACCCCACCATGACCTTCCGTGAGCAGCATGGATCCTGGGTAGAATGGTACCACTGCTCTACAAGAGACAGAGTCCTGAGAAGGCTATGGATGACCAGAGGAAGGAAATAACAAAGGACGCAGACTGCGCAGGTGGTTGGAGCCGGCCACTGAGGCCCAGAAACAGTCATAGTAACAGTGGCGCAAAAGCTAAGGATGGGTCATGACATGTTCTCTAGGGGGCTCCTATAGGATCCTTTTCAAGAACTCAGAGTCTTGAAATGATAAGAATCCAGCAGAGACTGGCAGATTCCCAGTGTTTCCTGTTAGACAATGTTTGGGGAAAGGAAGCTGTGACACGCCAGGAAAACCACTCATCTACATTTAAAGATACAAATTCCAGACACTGAATTCCCCAACCTCATCACTCTAATAAGCAGACGGGCCACAAGTGAAACTACCTTACTATTACTTTCCTATACAGGACCAGGACCTGAAACATCCTAGACATCCTAGTCATGTGAGCAGTGTGAATAATTTGTTAACTTTTAGGAAATGAAATACATTGTTGATTATGCAGTCTGTAACTTATTCCACAGACAAAGAAGAAAGATCAAGCCCTCACACTCATAATGGAGGCATTTCATTTTATGAATGAATGGCTCTTTGAAGTAGATCTAAAGAATTCTGGTCAAACTGTACTTCAGAAAATAAGTATCTTTTCTATAGTATTATGGATTCTCTTTAAATAGTTCCTTTTTGAAATACAAAGCACTTGATGAGAATATGAAAAGGACTTGCATTCCTTTAATAAGATAACAATAGTACTTCATTTGCACACAAACCCTCCTTTCATTCCATTAGATGGCTACTTTTTCTCTATCACCAGTCAAAAAAGGATGGCTCTAATTGGCACACGTGAAAATCTTAAATAGACCCTGTTCTACAAATATTTAATTCCCTCGCACTTTGAGTGATTATTCTGCAGTGCACTGCAGGATGATAAATGACACTTGGAGCATTGCAGCTTTGATATTGCTGACAAAGGGATTTGATGACTTCCTGGTGCTTAAAAATAAGTTTGCATGGGTGTGTCTAACATATCCACAGTTCAGGGTTGAGAATAGCACAACCTTCTACAAAGGAAAGACAAGATGCCTTTTGAGGTCCCTCTTAGCTAATATATTATGACTATGGGCTTAAATTCCTAGATTCTGTCTCTCACTAAAGAAAATGGTTGATCACTGCTGCATCAAAATACATTCCACCTAGTAAAATTCTGAAGTTAACCACATTAATGAGAATGTGAACGTCCTGAAACAGAATGCAACAGTCTCTTGAGATAATTCTCTAAGGTAAAAAGAACACCTATAGTCATCCAACTTACTATCTAAAAATACCAGAAACATAAAAACAAAGGCATAAGATATTTAAGAAATAAAACGTTAACCCAATTCCATTCATTTTACTGATGAAGAAACTCAGAAGCGCAGGGAATGATGATAATGACAACAATAACAAAGTCAGTGATTATTTTATCAAACCAATATTTGCCAAAAGACAGCTATGTTCCCCAACTTCAAGCATTTATATATACAAACACCTATAATTTTTCTCAAGCCCTTTAAGAGACAAACACTGTATTATTATACCATTTTTCTTAGACATGGAAGCAGAAAACAAAAAGGTTAAATCATGACTCTACTGCTATAGATAGCAAGTGGCAAAGCAAGGGTTGGAGCCCATCAATGCAACTCTTCAGCCCTACAGGAAGCCCAGAGAAGCCACAGCCCTTCAAACAATTAGACCAAATCAATACAGCTAAATTAATACCAACAACTAATATAAGACTGAATGGGGCTAACAAGATGGCTAGCAGGTAAAGGCATTTGCCATCAAGCATCATGACCTGAATTTAATTTCCAGAACCCACATGATGGAAGGAGGGAACCAAATACCAAAGTTGTCTTCTGACCTACATTTATACACCCTAACATGTATACATCCCCATACTTACAAAATAAAATAAGATGGAGTAACAGTAAAAGATTAAATATGTATTTCAGAAACATAATAGCAATATATTTTGAAAGTTTCCTGTGCCAGGTACCAGACATACACAAAAGTTTAAGATAGACATATTAACTTTATAGAAGCTATCTTCTTCACAAGGCTTTGTGGCCCATGCCTTTAATCTCAACATTTAGGAAGCAAAGGCAAATAAATCCAGGGCAGTCGGTATTATGTAGTGATAACATCGCAAAAGGAAAAGGGAGATAGAGAAAGAAGGAGAAAGGAATGAATGAATGAACAAACAAAAGAGGACAAAAATGAAAGAACAAAATGAAGCAAGTTTAGCAAGCAGCAAAAGGCTACCCAAGGACTATGAGCGTCTAAACAAAAAAGCAGCTAGGAAGTCCAATAGTTCATGGGCACCAAGTTCACATGAGAGATTTATATTAAAAATCTGGTCAAATCTGGACCTCTACAGCCAGAGCAGCATTTGGTAACAGTTCAACCATAGGGAAATCCAGTGCTCTATGCTTAGAGGGCAGGAAAAGAAAGAGGAGAAAGTCATGTCTAAGCGATGCCTGCTGCTTCACAATGAAGATGTCGTTCCCTCTCATAGTATATATCACTGAGGCCAACACCACAAGAAATGTGTTATCTCCAGAATAAAACCAGCTCTCATTAGCTTATGATAAGAAAACTTAGACATGAAGTAGCTAAGGGATTTGTCAGACGCCCTGGAGGGGGAAGGAGTACATCATAGAGGAAAAATTTCATTACTATCTCAGAACTAGGGTGTCTTAGCTCAGCATGTAAGAGCTCTCTATGGACAAATATGCACTTCCGTGTGGAGGGCATGCAAGGGTCATAATGGGAACTACAAGGGCAAGGGTCACAAAGACATTCTCAGAAACCAAGCAGTCAGAATAGGAGCTTCTGGAGAGTCATGGGTAACATAACCTCAGTAAAATATTGTTATCCAATGTTTAAAATATCCAGTTAAGGATAGCAACTGAGAAATTGAGGAGTGATTCCTCAATTAACTAAAAACTGCATTACTAGTGTCTCATTGTCCCTTCATGAACCTTCCTTTGTAATCTTTAAGGAGAGATCTGTGACAGACTGAAGACTATGCTGCTCTCTCCATTCTGGCCAAGAATGTCACAGGATGTGCTTATAGACAAAGATGTCATTTCAGTATATGAACTTCCATGTGCTCAAGGACTCAAAGAACTCAGAGAGGAGCTAATGCCAGTAACTGCCTCAAGGTGGCCCATTACCAATGGCAGTACTTCTCAAAATGTGTTTAAATGTGACATGGTATTGGAGACGTCCAGAGAGGCACCGAAACATGAAGACAGGCCCCATTTTGGCCTAGAATGGAATAGGGATGGAAACAGGGAGGCAGATCCATAACATCGGAAGATGCAGATATGAGAAGCAGGCTGTATGTTTATAAATGAGTAAAAACTGGGGTGAGAAAAGGACAAGTGGCAGAAGGGATGGTCTGAGGTGGTCTGAGGGGCAGAGATGAGGTACATCCAGAGAGCCACATGGTCTCCAAGTTTCTGAAAACAAAAAACAAAATTAACAGGCTTCAAAGCTTGTGAGGGCCAGCACGGTGCCTGATTCTGGAGTCTCAGCTACTTGGAAGCTGAGGAAAGACAGGTTCTTGAGCATGGCAGCTGACACTGGTCAGGGCAAAACTGTGAAACCTCACCTCTTAACAGAAAAAACACATGGCCCTAAAAAAGAAGCATGTCTGTCCCATTAAGTGTTATTTGCCATAGGGTTATGGATATACATTAAAAATTAAGTTGATTCCTATATAATGAGCATTTTTAAGGACAGGAGTCTTTTTTTTAATATATGGTTGGGGAGTGCCTGTATGTATTCATGAGTGTGCAGGTGTACATGTATGTTTGCCTGCACACATACATGTCAATGTCAGAAGCTATCTGCCTTACTTTTTCTTAATTTTTTTAGATTTATTTATTTTAGTTGATGTGATGAATATTTGGCATGCATCAATGTATGTGAACTGCGTGTGTATGTGGTACTGGAGGACTACAGAAGAGAACATTAGAACTTTTGGAATTGGAGTTAAGGGTGGTTGTGAGCTGCATGTGGGTGTTAAGAACTAAACCTAGGACCTCCATAAGAGCAACAAGTGCTCTGAACCACTGAGGCATCTCTCTAACCCCACACCTTTATTTAGAGACTCTACTGGGGCTCAATGACTAGGCTAGGCTGACTGGCCAGAAAGCTGCAAAGATCAGCCTCCTTCCACCTCCACAGTGCTGAAATTACAGAAAGTGCCAGTGGGCCTGGCTTTTTCACATGAGTTCTGAGGTGAACTTAGATCCTCATGAATGGACGGCAAGCACTTTAACAATAGAACCATTTCCCATCCTGTGTGTGTGTGTGTGTGAGAGAGAGAGAGAGAGAGAGAGAGAGAGAGAGAGAGAGAGAGAGAGAGAGAAAGAGAGAGAGAGAGAGAGCTTATGACAAACAAGTTAAAAAGACGTTTTAGACTTACGTGAGACTGACAGACACAGAAGGCGAAAGGGGCTGCTTTTCCACTGGTGCTTGCAGAGATATGGGCACATATGGAGACACGGATAAAGACCCAGAAGCACACCCATCTGTGCAGCTAAAGGGAATAAGGCACATAAATGCAATGCCTCCCCAGGGATCTTTCCAAAGTCATAAGCAAGAACAAGAAGGCAGTCGGGGGCCAGGCTGAAGCTGGGAGGTGGCTGTACTGCCATGACATGGTGCTGGGCAACTCTGACTTCCGTTAGAACGCACTGAGCAGTCTGCAGGGCAGCCAGGCCCAGCTAACTCTCAATGGACATTACAATGGGACAAGGAAGTGAGTTTAGATGCATGAGCAGCACTAAGACCCAGCAAACCTTCTCCAGGAAGCTTCTACTCTGACAGCAGCCTCAGGCTTACCGTGTGACTCTCAATGAATAGGCTGCATGAGCTGCATCTGAGCACACCCACAGGGTGAAGTCCTCAACATCGTTTCTCTTTATTTTGGTGTTTTTTTTCCTTTGTTTTTAAATAAATCAATTTGAGGGGTAAGCAGTGCCAGGAATGGACTTTTCTGGGGATGTTCCATGAATCCTTTGAAGAGAGCACTGTTTAAACTATTTCTAAGAGATGCCAAAGTGCTGAAGATGCTCACAAGGTTCCACCTCCTGGTACAGAATGTCCGTCTTCCCCGTCTCTACAGAGAGTCTTCCTAGTGTCTAACTTGTGGCCCCCATGCTGCAGTATGAAGGATTTTTCTAGTTGTATCTTCAAAAACACAAAGACACATTCTCTTCAGAGAAAGGTTCCAATTGTGTTATTTTCTGCTTGTTCAGGCTATGTCAGCTAAACAATGTCACTGCTGATCTATCTGAAATAAAGTTGTTTTCACTTTGAGAGGACATCCTCATTTCTGGCAAAGTGTTGAGGTTAATTTTAATTTTTTAAAAAGAATTACAAGATGTGGGCAATTTAATAGTTACATGAAAATACTTAATACATGTTCATAAAGCAGACAGGTATCTGACAGGTTGAGAAAGCTGTGCATTATTAAGGAAGGATTTCATCAATGGATGGACAAAACCATCTGGCAGGTTTGGAAAAGTTTAACTATGGTGAAGAATCACCCCTCCAAAGAGATCCCTCATGGGGAGGACTCAAGCTGATAGAAGCCCAGGGATCCTGAGGACAACAGCCGGACTGTTCCACTGGATTTGAAAACCCTGCCCTGGAAGCAAGTCAAGGTTATGACTATGCAGGGAAGTGTGAGGTCGGCACATAAGGGAGCCAGCTGTGAAGAAGCCAGCTGCCCTGCAGTCACAGCCTCTGCAAGCTCACAAGGGGAGCAGTGCCCCAGACTGTTCTGTCTATCCGAAACATAACCCTGGCCCTTTCACAAGACTGACTTTTCTTTGCAGATTTAGAAAACTGCTTTGCCAGATGCTGATTAAAAGCTGCTGACTAAATGATACACTGAATAGTAAGTTAATAAAGGAAGAACTGGATGATCACCAGGGAAGCAACCCCTAAAACTTCAGATGCTCTCCCTGGTCTCGGTTACAATCACATTAAAGAAAGATGTAAATAAACAGCATATCACAGATTAAGCCTCAGTTAGAGTTCCCAGTGCCGCAAAACTAGGAGTTTTGCGTAAGGGCTCCTCTTACATCTGAATATATTGACATATCACCAACATCTTAGCAAAGACTCTTCTCCGCCTTCCCTTGAATAAGACAATTCTCAATTACGATTACTAGGGGGAGAGGAGGAAGGAAGTCAGTTATGTACACTAAAAGGAAAGGGGAAGTAGCCTAGGGTTTCAGCCACCGAGAACCAACAACGTGGCTCTGTGCACAGAAGCAAATGGAAATGGCATGTGTGACTAGCTGTAACCCAGCATGTTGTAGAAAATAAATTTGCTCATAAATAAAAAATAGCTGAACCAGATCTGCAAATACTGCTTATATATTTATAACATGGGCACATTAAACAAAACCTGAAGATAACATATATTATTAAAGTTTATCATGCCTATTAGTGTTGTAACTTTTTCTGTAATATTTTCAGTAGGGGCATAATAATGTACTGGTGCTCTTTTCATATATATACATATATTATATATACACATATATATAAAACTATTTGGAAAAAATTTTATTTTTTAAAAAGAATTACAAGATGTGGACAACTTGATAGTTACATGAAAATACTTAATACATGTTCATAAAGCAAACAGGTATCTGACGGACTGAGAAACAGCTGTGCATTATTAAGGAAGGATTTCATCAATGGATGGACAAAACCATCTGGCAGGTTTGGAAAAGCTTAACTATGGTGAAGAATCACCCTTCCAAAGAGATACACACACACATATCTATCTATCTATATATATCATAAAACTAAAGAAAGAAGTTTTCCAATTATCAGGTTTGAAAGGTTAACAAGAAAATGGGCCCAACATATGGGTGAAGGTGGGCTCACATCAAGGTATCTAATGTATGGTTTCCAAACTTTTGAATGCAACTAGGACCCCAAAAACTCTCAGGAGACTCCAGAAACCTTACAGAACTAATAAATAGATTCTGCAAGATTATAGCGCACAAGATCAAGATGTACCATTCAATCTACTCTACCTACCAGCAAAGAGTAACTATAAAATATGATTTTAAAAGAAACTTCACTCACAACACCATTAAAAACATTGAAGGCCTAGAAACAAATTTCTCAAGTGAGCACTTGTAAAAACTACAAAATACTATTTATTGACAAAATGAAAGTTGATCAAGTCACTGCCAGATTTAGCAGACCAAGTGTTCCTAGAAGCAGCCTCACCTGCTCTCCCAGCAGCACCAGCTGCACAGCTGGATCACTGTGACAGGGCTGTGTGGCTCCTGGAAGAAAACACTTAACCAGTGTCCTCTTTAAGAAAACATTTATCAAACCAGGCAGTGGTGGCACATGCCTTTAATCCTAGCACTCAAGAGGCAAAGGCAGGTGAATCTCTGTGAGTTCGAGGCCAGCCTGGTCTAAAAGAGCTAGTTCCAGGACAGGCTCCAAAGCTACAGTGAAACCCTGTCTTGGAAAAGGAAAAACATTTACTAACCTCAGAGCCATACAAACTGCAATGTGAACTCAATACTACTAAGATGAAAGTTTCTTTAACATTGCCTACAGATCCAATAACTAGCAAGCTTAGTGTTTTGTTTTTCCTTTTTCTAAAACTGGCAAGCTGATTTTATAATCCGTACTGAAACAAAACAGTTTGAAACCGGCAAAATCAAATTTAAAATGAAAAACAAAGTCTGAGAAGTTATATTATCATATTTGTACCATGAATAAAGCTGTGTAATCATGACTGAAACTGCTATATGCTTGGCATGGGTTTTCCCCAAAACGTCAAAAGCAATCCAATGGGAGATGTTGTTATCATCCCAACAAGTAGCACTGAACAAAGGGACAGCCACAAAGATGATTTAAAGCCTTCCCTTACACCAGCCACAAAATTTAAATCAAAATTATCTTATGCCTAAATATAAGAAATAATACACTTCTGGGATCACACAAAAAAGAATATATAAACAAGTAAGTATTAGGACCAATAATCCAATGAAAATTAACACAATAGTTGACATTCCACCTATGAGGCTATACAAGTGGCTAAAGAACACATGAGAAGATGCTGGTAGTCCTCTTGAGGAGGAGAAAGTAAGTTACTTCCACCAGAGTCTGCTGCTATAGGCCCACTGAATGCTAACATTAAGAAGTCAGTCAATATCAAATGTTGGTAAAGAGGCAGAGAAACTAAAGTGCTCACATGTTGCAAGTGGGAATCCAGATGTTTTGTTACTTTAGGAGTGTTTTTGCAGTTTCTTTACAGAGTCAACCATAAGATTACTAAACAACTAAGCAGTTTTCTCTAAAGACTCACTGAAGAGCTAAAGTCGTATGGCCCCACAAAAGCCAGTCACGAATGTTCACAGCAGCAGCACTCATAAAAGAACTAAACTTAAAACAATCTAAATGTCCATCTCTTGGGAACAACTAAAGGAGAAAATAAGATATGCAGATATTATTCAGTAATATGAAAGGAAGAATGCCTGAGATATGATGATAAAACAGACCACAAAACCGCACTAAGTAAAAAATGTCACGGAAATGGTCCCATTTATGTACTATGTGTAGAAAAGACAAACATACAGTTACAGAGAGTAGATCAGTTTTTGCCTCAGAGTAGTACTGATGATAAATGGAAGAGGTAACTTTGATGACTACAACCAAAACTGCAAAATTTACTAACTAATCCTTAAAGCGTATACTTACATATATGCACATGTGTTTTGTCTACATATATGTCTATGTACTCATGTATGCTTAGTGCCCACAAAAGTTAGAAGAGGGTGTCAGAACTCCTAGAACTGCAGTTATAGCTGATTGTGAGCCACAAGTGGATGCTGGGAATTGAACCTGGGTCCTTTGAAAGAGTAGCCAGTCCTTTTAACTATTGAGCCACCTCTCCAGACCAGGGAAAATTTTATAACTGAAATTATTCTCTAATACACCTGTAGGGGGTAGTACCAAATAAAAGCATTCAGAATTCCAAACACAACAATGTTATATACAACAGTTCTAAAGAAGACAGATTTTCACAACAAAAGCTATATGCAGACACAAATATGCAGAGATCAAGACAGAATAAAAGGCTTTCAAACATGCAAGGATTCAAGGAGTTAGCACCATATATCCTCTCTCAGAACAGCATGGGGATAAGAAGCATCAAGACAAAAGAGTGAACACACACACAAACGTGCACATGGGGTGGGGAGATGAAAAGAGACAGAGACCAAAAGTCAGACAGACCTGGTGTGGTATCTGGGGCAGTATAGCACTTACCACTCGTTTCCAATTTCTCTCTATCCTTCTAAATTACAGAAATTCCAAATATCCAGGTTCATTGAGTAACTTAGTTCCCTCAAATTAAGACAACTGAACAAAGATAGGAAGTGGGAGTGGAAGCCATCCTTCTGCAGCTTTTGCTTTCTCTACTGGTCACCATGGCACAATGGGGAGGTGCTTTCCAATGAAGGCCACCACCTCTCATCACCAACAGCATAGGAATCAGCACATTAAAACTGCAATGGGGTCTGACCCATCACTACATCTTTAGCAGAATGTTCTTGAGAGGAGCAGTCACAGGGTGACCTCCTGATTTCCTCTAGCAATACCCTTGCTGCCTGGCAGCTCTAGTCAGTCCGGGACACCTTGACATAAGCTTATTCCCTTTTGTCTTCTACAACTGAAGCACTGCAAAGACAATAAGCTATAAAGAAAATTGCAGGAAACAGTACATCCCCACAAGCGAGCAGCAAAAAGGACACCATATGGCAAAAGAGAGACAACAAGACCGCAGCTGAGAGACAGATGTGGAGACGAATGAGCCCAGGCATGAGTAGGTTCTCAGAATGCTTTGGGGAGATATCTCCAGGACATGGTATAGGTGGGGGGGGGGTGGAGAGTAGATGCAGACTGTTGGAAGGGCATGATTCTGAATGGGTGAAAAACTCACAGAAGAAGAAAATAAACAAGCACAAAAAAAGACAAAAAAGTTAATATAGAAGAGAAGAGGCCATCACAGTTTTATCAGTTTAAATACTGGTATATCCCAATTTAGCCTACAGCTACAGCAAATTCAGTGGAATGAAAGGGGCTTTTTAAGGTATTTTGGTATAAAGAAAGGGCTAAAATCAATTAGGTTCATATTGCACAGTCATAAGAGAATAATTAAAATGAAAATTAATCAAGAGGTAGTGGTGTGGGCTAATTACAAAGATTCACTGTAAGAGCAGAAGCTGGAAGCACTGAGCACAGTTATTCTCAACCTGTAGGTTGGGACATTTGAATAACCCTTTCACAGGGGTTTCCCAAGACCACTGGAAAACAGATATTTACATTATGATTCATAACAGAAGCAAGATGATGGTTATGAAATAGCGATGAAAGTATCTTTAAGGTTGGGAGTCACTCCAACATGAGGAACTGTATTAAAGGTCCCAACATTAGTAAGGTTGAGAACCACTGCTCTAGGAAATGAAAATGCGGAGACTGGAAGGCATCACAGGACTGCCAAACCTCATAGAAATGTTTGACTCTAAACCAAAGAGGAACATTGGGGTCCAGCCCCAAGGTCCTCTTCAGGGTTCAGATTGGATGCTACAGCAAGCGAAAGGCACTTAGAGTATCTGAGGGCAAATGAACTCTCTCACACCATGCAATTCTGAACAAGTCTCTTTATTTATCTGCTTCTATTTTAATTTTCCTGTCCTAATTCTAATTCCTCCTACCATCTTCTCCTCTACCCTAAAAACTCTTCTCTCACAGGATGCTTGGAACAAAAGAAAAAGCTACAAGATTTACCCCTCATTTCAAAAGCACATTCCTAGGGTAAGCAATAAGGGCAGAGCCAATTACCATGCAAAACAAGGTTCCAAGGTTACAGGAGTAAGTAAGACTATGACCAGATTGGGGGGCTTAGCACAGTGCCCAGTAACAAACTTTGAGGCATAAATCTATGGTCAGACTTGGCAACTGAAGACTTGGCATGCTTTTCTTAGGGTGTTTTCTATTAGCAACCTGGTTGGACATCTGAGACTCTGACCTTGTGCATACTAAGGTTTTAAACTTATGATCTATTGACAAAAAGGCTTTAGACTAGTTTGAACTTGCTCTGAGGTAAAAGTTAGCTAATTTGTACTGCTAGTCTAAGCAAAAGGAACGAAGCAGACATTTAAGTGTCTACAGTCCTCATGAGACAATAGATCTAGTTATGAAGCAAGGCCTAGTATATTTTCTATATATAAAAATAAAGTCATCTTCTTGACCATTCGCAGATATATGTATGCCCAACAGAGGGAATATTTTCAGAAGATAAACACACAAGCAGGGGAAAAACACCCAAAGCTATTCTTAGGGAAGAAATGAAGTGGCACATGAGAGAAATTACAAATACAGGCAACTGGTTTTCAGAGTCAGTGGTCCTGTAAGCCTTGCTAGACAGGATTATCTCCATCAGAGTCTAATGGGTTGACACCTGAATTATCAATTCCTATACGCTATAACTTCCACACCCATCAACAGTAAACCAGACTGAATAAACTTTAACAAAAGGAGAAAAGTCTTTCTTTTAATACCAAAATTATAAAAGGACAGTGACATGAACCTTCTGAATCACTCTATGGCCAAGACCACAGGGCTCAGCACAGTTGTTCTTCCTGCTCTTGAGTACACCAATGCAACCAGAATGCAACTAGGCACATCCCAGTCTTGTCTGTAATAATAGCTCAGCTACAGCCAGTCAAGAAAGAAGCAGACAGATGGGAAAGGCTCAAAAACAACTGTGTCCAGGAAGATCAGGTGCAAAAGGAATGTGCTCTTGTAGTAGCAAAGAGGAATCTAAAAAGAAAAATCATACATTGGTTTTCATAGGTAAATAAAGCATCTAGGATAATTTTGAGGTGATCACTAACAACTGCCTCTTATTTAAAACAGTTGTTAAAAATACCAACATTTTCTGAATTCAAATTTACTCAAGAGAAACCCAAGAGTCAACACTTACAGAAATCTATGGAACAATTTCTTATCATAGTAAGTAGCATAGATCTAAGGCTCAGATCTACCACTGCACTCTGGTGAATTCTGATTCCCTCCATTCTGTCCCCATGATCGAATGTCACAGATCTGTTAGATAACACAGGTGATAAGTCAATGTTAAAATTTTACACAGAGACACATTATGGAAACCGACTCCATACAGTCAACTTAACACGTTTTCCACATTAATCTTTAAAGTAAGGTGAAAGAATAAGGCTAATGTTTCTGTAAGAACAAAGGAAAATAAAAACTCCCACCTCCATCTGCATTAAAATTTATCTTCAAGACAGAATCACACCATTTATACAGAACTGGCCTTTCACACCACAACAGATAAATTTGCACTTGCCTGAGCAAAATTTCATTCTCCCCACAATCAAATAGCTACCAGCATGTTTTGTGAACACTATAAATCTGCCCATGTTGATTCATGAAATGAAAAATAACAAGGGAAATAAATAATCCTTTACTCCCTGCCATTCTCAGGAATCAGAAGCTGCAGACATACTGAGGAGAAAAAAGAAGCAATGAAAGGTTGCCCTTAGCAGGTTGGAAGTGGCTCCTTAACAGTATTCATGTGTACCAGGAGTTACATAACTGAAGACTCATGGTCTGATTGCTAGGTCGAAAACAGAGTTCTGGTTTTATGTTCTTAATTATTCAATAGAAACTGTGGGAAGAGCTAATCACCTCTTGTTCTTTCTATTTATGAATTAATGTGCAGTTGGAGAAGCCCTGGATCTGCTGGCCAAGGAGCCAGAGAGCATGCTTCTTATTGGCCTACAGCATCACTCAGACCTGAGCAGGAGACGAGCTTCTGCCCACCAATGTTCCCAAAATCCCTGGCCCCGACAAAGCCTCTAGTATTCTAACTACAGCATAATCAATTCCTGTACAAACCTTCTTCCCACCAAGTTGAGGATGCATTTCCAAGCTTTGTAGGCCACATTCTAAGTAATTTACAGAGTACCAAACCTAGACAGACCTAAGGAGCAGAAGGCAGAGACAGGCTGACTGGAGCCAAGGGTATGAGAGCCAATGGGATTTGGCCACAGGAACAGACATACAAGCTGTGCCCTGGGGCTGATCAGAGGGCATGATGGAATTGGCAGAGGACTAGGGCAGCCACACAGAAGCCAAGCCGGAGTTAGTCAACCTAAGACTCCTTTTCTCCTCTCAGTCACAGTCCTTGCAGATGCCAAGCAAACCACCAAGCTTGGAGGCTTCCACCAAGCAAAGCAGTCCTTACATAGGGTGTACATGGACGCTTGACAATCCTTACATGGGGTGTACATGGATGGACACTTGGCAATCCTTACACATTGTGTACACAGACTCTTGACAACCCTTACACACAGTGTACATGGACGCTTGACAATCCTTACACATGGCATACATGGACACTTGACAATCCTTACACACGGCGTACATGGACACTGACGATCCTTACACAGGGTATACATGGACACTTGACAATCCTTACACACAGTGTACATGGACGCTTGACAATCCTTACACACGGCGTACATGGACACTTGACAATCCTTACACACGGCGTACATGGACACTGACGATCCTTACACAGGGTATACATGGACACTTGACAATCCTTACACAGGGTATACATGGAGACTTGACAATCCTTACACATGGCGTACATGGACACTTGACAATCCTTGCACAGGGTATACATGGACACTTGAAAACAGTTCTGCAGGAGGAACGGATATAGGAGCTTTTTAGAATTATAATGTTCCTAAACTACTAAATTTTGTTCTGATCTTTTAACTATATTCCCCAATATTTAGCTTTGACCAAGACATCAGCCTATCTATATGCTATTATTTTTCTTAGCCTCAGTTCCTCCAACCCCCCAAAGAACCAGAAAATCAAAACTATGTACTTATCTCCACCCCTCAAATTCAGCAACTAAGTGCTTAAGGGTACTAAAAAATAAATACCTGTTGTCAAGGAGCCCTTAAAAATTGTGTTTCAAAAGTCCTCAATCAAATCAGAGATAAAGTATCATTAATATCACAGGAGATTATAGAAAGAGTCCATTTAACAATTTTAGCCAGTTGGGAGGAGGATCCAATATTTGATCAATGAAACTTAGTCATCTGTGTACAGCATAGGGAAAGGCAGTAGAGGCTTAGGGTGGGAAACAACCTCTGATTGCATGGGTCAAATAGTCAGTGGCTTTGGTGGCACTACCATTCAACACCCAAGCCCCTAACTGTGGGAGATATTCGTAGGCAGACATGACACTGCATAAAGTCTCTGAGGTGACAACAGGTACCCAATGGCTTGGGGATGCTCCGCATGCGCCTGGAATGATGGGGAAGTGGGTGGCTAGTCGACCCACAGTTGTGAGCACGTGTAGAGGAAAGGAGGGAGCTTGATGTTTGGATGTTGCAGCTGAAAGCTGTCCAATAGCAAGAGAAACTGCCCCTCAACCTCCCTCTTTTCCCTGCTGTGCTGGAAGCATATCCACCAAGAAGAGGGACAGAGACAGGGATGAGGAACACCCTGACTTCTCAGTGACCATTCACTGACCCACTAACCCTTCACTACCAAAAATGCCCAGGAGGGGAGCATATCCACTAGCCACTTTTCAATGCTGTCTACCCATTTCTTCACTCAAAGGCTTCTCCAGCCACACCCTTTAATTCACAAAGTATTTTAATATGAATGATATAAATATAAAATAATATTTAATTAAATATCATTAAGCCCTCCAAATGCTCCAAGAATACAATACAGAAGAAAACAAAGTTCACTTGTTAGCATTCTGATGTATCTCAAGGACCTGGGATAGTATCTAGCACACAGTAGGTGTACAAACAATACTCATTAATGAATGAACAAGGCTTGATTCATGGAGGCAACTGTTATCTGGGAATATAGCAGTCCTAAAGGAACTGGACTGTGGGGCTGTCAAAAGTTCCCTCTAAGACACTGGAAGTGCTAGTGGATTAAACTGGGTCCACACTGCCTGATCCTACACAGAAAGCTCCATCTTCAAGCCATAGTCAGTTCCTGTACTTTCAATGCCCTATAATTAAGAGCAATGAAATTAGAAAGGAGGAGTCTACAGATCTCCAAAGAATTTTACTCTAAAAATGGTTAGAGGCGGCACTACACCGAATACTAAGGTAATAAAAATAAATTTGGAGGATGGGTGAAACCACCTGATTTTGAGTCAATGAAATGAAAGCCTTGCACTCTCGGTTACATTGTTGCTGCTTAGAATTCCTGAGATTCCCTCCATTACTCTGCTTTGAAATTGTTCAGTAAGCCACATCAGACATTCCGCGACTAACACTCTCACAGTCTGGCCTTCCCTGCTGGCTCCCTGGAGACTAATGCATACCCAAGCTTCAAAAATTCTCCCTTGGCACTAAAAGTGTATATATTTTGAAAGGCAATAAATAGAGGTTTGTGTCATCTTTGGAGTAGCTTTTTGGAATCTTCTGCAAAGATTTAAAAATCAAAAAGCTGCTTGGAAACCATCTGCGGGGTAAAGAACAAGTAACAAATACGCAGTCCCCAAGACAATTCTGAATGACGAGGGAAGGGAACCCCGTGGCAATGCTGACACTGTTTATAAACAATTGCAGCACCTCTATCTGTATACATACTATGGGCACAGCTGGAGCAGGGAGGGCATTGGAGGAGAAAAATCGACGGGACCCTTGCTCCTGTGGCTCTACAGTGATGAACAAGGGAGGTTAGAATCAGAGACACTAGTAAATACATGTTCGCAGTTATCAGTGTTGATGCTCAGACAGAGGATACAGTGAGGCAGGATGGTGGTGACCCACAGGGTTCTCTGACTGACACACGCCATCCCAGCAAAGAAGGTAAGACAAAAATGCTGTTCAGTGGCAATGCCACACGCCAAGGGGATGGTGGGCTTGTGAGGCTACATGACAGTCAGGTCCAGAGCACAGCAGACTCTGGGGCACTGACAAGAACGCTGACAGGGCCTGTGAGCAGAGAGAAGGCAAACACCATGCACAGCAGACCATCATTATGAGATCATTCCCTGTAGAACAGTACATACAGCTAGAGATGAAATGAGGTTAATCAGGACATGAGGATTAGTTGATAGCTTAGCATTTAGGAATAACAACAGAAAATCATGTCCACAAGTCCAAGGAATGGATGGTAGATGCATTAATTCCAAATGGAACTAACGTTACCTAAATCTAAGTATGTGAGCAGAAGAATCTGGAGCTTCCTAAATAAATAAGAGACATAACATAATAACATAAGTAATAATATAAAAAAAGTGTGTGTGTGTATGTGTGTGCATGTGTGTGTGTGTGTATGTGTGTGTGTGTGTGTGTGTGTGTGTGTGTGTGTGTTACTCAACTCTACCTTCCATTTGGTAATGCCTGGGCTGGCCACGAGGGCTGACGGGATTCTCTGGAAAGCTTTGGTTCCCTGAGGTACCTGGCAACCTGCCATACACAATACTCACCAAGAACTGACTGACAGAGGTAACAGACAAGTAACAGGGAATTGCAGATGTGGGCTGTAGAGGTAGTTCACAATTAATTTCATCATGTGTCACACAGAGAAAATCAAATCCTACCACTCTAGTAAGAAGTGTGGGGAGTGTTAGGAAGAATGCTCTGAATGTCACATTACTTGTATTATAAGATGTACTGTCTCACAGAGAAGGGGAGAATTTCCCTCGGCTTTCTGTGTCAAGAATGCTGTCTTCCCTGAAAGAGTTTTTATCTTGCAGACACTATAGATAGTATTAATGAATTGTTTTCCCCTTCCCTTTACTATGGGGAGCTGAGAGGCAAATATATGTCTCTCTGTAGCAACACAGAGAAATGTGTCTCTTTGTTGCAAACTTGTAATAGCTTCATTATCTTCCTATTCT
This sequence comes from Ondatra zibethicus, assembly GCA_004026605.1. Lineage (NCBI taxonomy): Eukaryota > Metazoa > Chordata > Mammalia > Rodentia > Cricetidae > Ondatra > Ondatra zibethicus. Next base: position 70,812 of record PVIU01002841.1, read on the forward strand.
TATTTCCCCTTTATCTCCTGCTTCTCATTTCATCTAGATATATCTATATCAATAGATGTCACTGCCTCATAGCCTTAATGTATAAAATTGTGTATAAAGAAATCAGTAAATAACATTTAAGCAAAGGATGCCTTAGAGTCCCACAATTTACTCCATAGTGCAGTCTTTAAAGGTTGTTTTACAAACCAAGGCAGTTAATTCACAATTAGGCTGAATTTTAATCAGAACACAGAGGGTGGCTCCCTGTGGCCCCCAAGAAAGCATCCAGAGAACACCATGATCAGTTTCAAAGGTCTGTTTCCCACTGCTCAGCTCCCTCAGGCCTTAACAACATCTGTTCACTGCCTGTGTCCCACCAGCTCCTCTCCGCAATGAATCTCCTCCTTTGAGTTCCATTGCCATGCTCTAACTGAAGCTCCCATCTCTTCTCTCCTCAGTTACTGTGGATGTTCCGGAACAATATCCATCGCCCAGTTCTGCTCCATACAATCTGTCTTTCAAGTCCAAAGACGAAGCTTTGTGCCAAAATCTATCTATCCATTCACTCACTCGGCAAATATCTACTCAGAATCTAGTAAAGGTTAGGCATGTGTGAAGACTTGACGAAAAGGAAATAAAGAAATCCAATCTCTTCTCTTAAATGTTTAGTGAATAGAGAAAAAAGCAAAATAATAAACAAACCAGCACAATTTGACAAGCAAACAAGGAGGAATTCCCAGGGTCCTGCTGGGATGTGCTGAACAGCAGGTGTACTGCATATTCATGAGCTCCCTGGGGTGAGGGGGACACAATGCAGCTGTAGACAAGAGGGAAGGGGAGAGCCCAGTGTGCTGGTCCATGCCAGTAAACCTAAGCTACAAAGGCCAATCAGGATGACCCCAAAACCCAGATCAGCCTGGACAACAGAGCAAATCTCAAAAAATATTTAAGCAAAGTCAGATGGCCAGAAACTGGGGAGGAAGAACCTAGCGGACTATTCATGATTTCTGTCTAAAAAAAACTCCAGCAGCGGCCCATTCCCAATCCTGAAGCATGAATTCTACCTCACCAGAGGCAAAGCCATCACTCTTCACAGTGTATTCTCAACTCCTGCTCCAGTACCATGCCTAACTCTTTCCTTAAAATCTCCACGCAACTTTTATCCATAGTCAAACTCTATTCCTCTCAACTAGTGTGTGACACCACCCCACCCACCCAGCCTCTGAACCTCAACAACTAACACTATTTTCTTCAATGCATTTTAATGTTACAGCTACTAATGAAAAATTAAGTATGGTTCCTACATCCATAGAGGTTGGAGCTTTGTAAAAGTAAAATGCAAGATGTCAAGCATATAACTATAAAAGATATGAAAGTGTTACGTAACAGAAATGTCTACAAAATAATTACTTCATTGAAATAAAAAATAGACAGCAGGAGACCATGTGTTAGGGTCAAATACAGAATTCTGCAAATGTTTTAAAAGAAAAGCATTATTTAAACTAATCTTTCTTGGTTGTCAGGTCTAAGCAATCAGAAGAGACAGCCATGCCCCTCACTGACGACTTCTATTTTCAAATCCCACTCTGCCTTGTCCACAGAACAAACTAAAGAATGAAGCATATAGAAAGACAGTAGATGTTCCCCTTTTCGGGGGGGACTTGCTGTCCCAAAAGTCATTGGCTAAATGGATCGAAATCCCACATCACTCTACATTCCAAAATAAAGCATTAACCATGAGAGCATCATCCTTAACGATCTGTCTTAAGAAAAATCTACGAGGATTTTATATGAGCCCAATGCTATTGAGACAAATGGCTCTATAAACTCAGATGCAGATTAGGATCCCCAATGAAACTGCAACTACCCATTTCCATGAATCATGAAAAGCAAGCAATGTGCGCCAAATCTCCTACTCTTATAACAGTTCAAGAACCGTCATACTGACTTACTTGAGAATTAAATACTAAGTAGAACATGTTTCCTGGAGACAGGAATAATTGAATTTTCATGAAACATAATGCAATGTTTGTTCACTCTATGTAAACATATACAGATTGCAAGCAAGGCTAGATTAATTCCTTCAAAACACACTAGATTTCTACAAACATAATGAAGGTGTCTGAGGTAATAAAGCCTTGGAAGTCAACATTTGATGACTTTTTCATTTATTTCTGTATACCTGAAGTGGCGAGATAAAAATGAGGCGAAAATATAGGAATTTTATATGTAAATTAATACAAACTCTTCCAGAAAATACACAAAAAGCTCAGAATGAAAGCAAACTACATATACAAACAGAGGTGAGCGATGGCATAAGAAGTCCTTAAGTTCTGACAGTACCTACAATCAGATCAGAACATTAAGTCTCCATCAGAGAAGCCAACCTTTGCCAAACCCTTCTAGAAAAGACAATGAGGACAAAACGACAATGTGGAAGGCATCAAGAACTTGCAGGGGTAATGACTGAAGCTGCTGCCAAAAGGCATGGAACCGCTCTCTGCTGTGCCATGTATCACCACTGTACTGCTGAAGAAAGGAAGCGCTGCTGACAAGGAGTCCAGTGCACAGTCTTTGCAGTGTTCGGCTCAGATAACTGACCACAGAGCAAGCTAGGTTGGTTTTAATTCAATTATACAATTAAAAGGTCCAGGATTCAAAGAAATGGAGCTGTTCACAGACATGTTCAGATCAGCTTGGGTCATGTGTGCTATTCAGCTAATGCAGAGCCCCCATCTACCAACAGCCCTCCAGGAGGCAGACAGAGAACCTGTCCAAGGAGAGCCAGAACAATAGTATGGAAGAAAGAGGAGCCAACTAGACAACTTGTGTTTCTATCAGGGTACACCTAGGTTTTGTGCAGGTCACAGCCAGTGTGAATCAGAAGAACTATGTGTGGGAAGTAAATTTTATGATACTTTAGGAAGTTCAGGGAGGAATTGGTCTCCAATGACTCTTCAGTCTAAAAATAAAAACTCAGCAAAGAAAAAACTGCTGTACTCGCCAGTACGCTTGGGACTTAGGAAACAGAATGAGGGAGAAGAGGTGCAAACAGAAACTTTGCTTTGGTTTCCTGGCTGCCCAGACCCGAATAATCACACAAAACTATATTAGTTATAGCACTGTTTGCCCAATAGCTTAGGTATGTTCCTAGCTAGCTCTTACATCGTAAATTAACCCATTTCTATTCATCTATGTATCACTATGAGGCTGCGGCTTACTGGTAATGTTCTGGCATCTTTCTTCTTCAGTGATTACATGGCTTCTCCCTCACTCTGCCTTATTTCTTCCTCTATCTTGGCTTGGATTTCCCGCCTTGCTATATTCTGCCCTGCCATAGGCCAAAGCAGATTCTTTATTAACCAATGGTAACAAAACATATTCACAGCATACAGAGGGGAATCCCACATCAAAGAGGTGTGTAACTTATGTGGTTCTAGAGGAGAATACTGCCCAGAAGCCCTATGTGTTCATTATTCTTGGGAAAGTCACAACTGAAATTAAATTATCCTTCTGTATTTTATTATCATGCCCAGACTGTTGTCAATTTGCATTGTTTCCTTTAAGACACTGCCACTTTGTAACTGTCTGCCCATTGTAACTTTCACCCCTGTCCTATCATGAATATTTCTAGACTTTCCATTTGATCTTGTATCCTTTGAAGAGGCGGTTATACTCATACCATAACAAAGCCAGACTGCCAACATCAATCTCACCTCATTGTCTCTCTACCCAAGTTCTCTCAGTAGAGAGATATGTATGAGTTTTGCTTTGCATGCCAAGCCCTTCAAACACTGATCCTAGGGCTGAATAGATGGCTCTGTGGTTCAGTGAGCACTGTACAGCAGCTCACAACAATCTCTAACTCCAGCTTCAAAGGATCGAACGTCCTCTTCTGACCTCCATGGGAACCATGCATGAACATTGTGTATAAACATTCAAACATTTATGCAGGCAAAATACCCATATAATAAGTAAAATTTATATGAAAAAGCAAAAATGAAGAACTCTGACCCTGTTTAGATGCTGCCTTCCTTAACATACTCCCCATACCTGTGGGTATACCCTAGCAGGTCCTATGCAGCAGTCACCCTAGAACATGCACAACTGCCTTCCGCTCCTGATAATACTCTGCATGGGGAGAAGATCAGACCTGCATCACCAGTTATTCAACCTTGCTGCTCACTTCAAGCCTCGAATCCAACAAAAGATGACTTTGTATAACCTCTCCAGTAGCCACTTTCTGTTTCAACGATTCCTACAGAAATATGGACACTGTGGCTTCCTCATCATTCTCGCTCCTGGACTGTCTGTCCCTCAGAGACAGATACTTCCCCTTCCCTGTGCCCAGCACCTAGCACAGAGCCTACCACACATCATTTCCAACACTGAGAACTAATAAACAGCACTGTGTGCATGCATGTGTAGACACACCTAATGATACCAAAATCCTAAAATGCCAATTAAAAGTCATAATTTTAAAACATAGCAAAAATTATGCCTTATGACAATTCTTCACCCCCTCCCCTTAAGCATAACATGACCATTTCATGATGTTGTTGCTTCTAGCCTAAATTACAGAAATGAATACTGAAAAAAGACAAAAGAAAATATCTTAGTAGATTGTGTTTATCCTCACAGTACCATAAATAATTCCTATGCCTCTAAAATTGCCTTTTTGCAGGGGAGAAAATAAAATTTAGCTGCTGGGAGCACATCACACCCGCCTGCAAAGCTGCTGAGATCCCATAAAGCAAGGGCTCCATAAATACTTTACATACAATTCAATTATACGAGCAGTCTAGTTTTTCTATTTTGTTTTATCTCTGAGAATTTCTTTAATGGGTAAAAAGAAACCTCCTTAGCCAGCCATATATAACAAAACCCCTTTCTGGTCTACAATTTTCCACATGATAATACAGAACAGAATGTGAGGCCCAATTGACATTTAAAAACTCGGGGCTGTTTAGAAGCCCATAGTCTAGAACTGGAGCGTTTAAAGGAAATTTAGACACACTGTCTTAGGCCATCATTTTTCAGTGAAGAAATTGAGACTCACGTGACTTGCCCAAGACCTGAAGCCAGGTAGTAAAATCAAGCCCTTGTACTCTTACAATCAGAATCATGCATAGCAGCTAATGGTAGAAGGAGGATACACTTGGAAAAACAGGTCCCCTTTCTTCCCACTGTTCTGCTTCTATGAACCTAGCAAGGGAAAAGACCCTACAGATTACCATGAGGGGCGAGAGGCCCCTCTTGTCTATCCTGCCATTCGTTCTGGATTTGTGCACAGGTACTAATGATGTGCTAGGCACTGACCTAGTACTCAAAACATCACAACAATCCAAAGCAAAACTTATCCTGCTCTCATGAAGCAACTATTCTACTGATTTCTGAGTCTTCTACCTGTGAATGGCGAAATTCAAATACTGAAGAGGATCATATCAGAAATTCACCATGTTAGTCAACATTCTATCACTGTCATGGAATACTTGATGAAATCAAATTAGAAAGGACAAAGATTTATTTTTGGCAGCTTGAACTCATGTTTGGTTGGCCCTACCACCTCTTGGGCCTGTGGTGAGGCAGTATCTCCTGGGAGGGTCACTTGGCAAAGGAAGCTGCTAGGGCCCAACATCCCCTTCAAAGGCATGATCACAATGACCTGAAGATTGTAGGCTCCACCTCTTCAAAGGTCCACCATCTCCTAATTATACCCCAGCCCTAGTATATACCAATCTCTAAGGAATGCTAACCAACACTAGTATATACTAATCTCTAAGGAATGCTTAGCAACACTAGTATATACTAATCTCCAAGGAATGCTTACCAACACTAGTATATACTAATCTCTAAGGAATGCTTACCCAAAACCTAGCATATCCTCCATGTTAGTGGCGTGTGAAAACGTCTGAGGGTGCAACTTCCAGATAAACTGCACTGCTAACTCCTGTCTCGTTCACAGAGCCAAAACTATACCTCATGCTGACACAATATTTTAGTGACTGCTGTAAAGTAAGAAGGAAGTAGAAAAACTCCTACTCTTTTCAACCATCCTTTCCACTAAACTAAAGAAGAAAGTAGGGTAGAAATGCCTAAGAAAAAAAATGAGTGAGGTCTCCTGGACTTTCTGTGAAATGAAATTGGAGGAGAGAATCTCAAGATCTCAGTCAGCTGAAAATGAACACACAATACAGCCACCAGGTACATTTTGTGACTCAGTAATGGTGTTGGACAACAAAACAGCACAAAGTATCAAGGCATGCAACAACCACCAGGCATCTGGGGGGCAGGGCTTTAGGCTTGGCAGCTGGACTAAGAAGAACTGTATGAGCCTTTCAGTGCTAAAAAAAAAACCAGCACGAGGAGTGTTCCCTTATTACAGCAGCAGCAAAGCACTAGCCTGTCTTCCTACCACACCTGCTAATATCCTATTGGCCAAAGAGTCAAGAAGGTGAGCACCAAATCAGCAGGACCGAGAAATATGCTCCTCCTACAGCAAACATGCTTCCAAGCCCCAAGGCAACATGAGTGGACAAAGGAAGGAGTAAATGGTTGGATGAAATTACAGCTTGGAGTAATCTAAACTGGCCAAATATACAGACTCCTGACTGGTACTTTCCAGTCAACTTCATCAATTTGTTCAGATGGATGGGAAAAAGTGGGGAACTGAGAGACAGTTACTTTAGACAGTCACCAAATATACAAAACTTTAGGTAATGAAAATAAGAATACTAGTTGGGTTCATTTCTCCATTTCCCAAGCACACAGTATACAGAAACTCAGCTGCCAACATTGGGCATGCAGTACACAGCAGAAATGCTGCAAAAAGCACATGCCCCAGTCTGAAGCCAGAGTTGGAACCTTCTCTTTTACACTAGCAAGAGAAACACTGGAGGGTGAACAGGATTAAAGACAGGATTAGGGAGCATTAAAAACTTTACTAGGCAAGACATCCAATCCCCTGCAAAAGGCATAATGGAAACCTCAGATATGCTCCAAGCTGTATTTCCTAATCAAGCAAGAGCACCCTAAAACATACCATCACAACCAGGAGAAACGGTCACAGAAAGTGGGACAAATCTGAGAGAACACTGTGAGACAGAGGTGGATGCCAGAGAGGATTAACTATTTTGAATCCCAAGTAGAGACATGAATGATAGGGCAGTAGCATAAGAGACACAAAACTACCCGGGCTAAGCATGACAAGGCCAGGAGTAATCTGCATGGAGTCTGTCGGTTTCCACCCACTCACAGTTCCTGGAGTGGGATTTCTTTAAAGAATGATTGCGATATAAAGAAAACTAAAACTACTCAAGGGAGACCTATATGCATTATATATATATATATATATATATATATATATATGTATAATTTAGTTGCTGTATAAACTAGCAACTAAAAAAAAGTCACAAACCTGTGATATTACAAAACATAAAAATAACAAGTGACTAATATCTGATACAAATGTAAAAAGCCTATCAATAGGTTTAGAAAAAGAAACAGAAGATAAACCCCAGTTGAAAATGAAGAGAAAAACTATAAATGTGACACAAACACTGTGAATGCATTCAGCCATATTCCAAATCAGGTACCTGAGGAGCACAGTGAGCTATCTCACTCCCCAGACAGGTGAAGCAAAACAGGGTCAAGTGGTGAAGGTGACAGTAGCAAGGAGGGCTTTCAAATGCAGTCCCCAGGCATTATGAAACAGGCAAACTACATTAGCTAACAATCTGGTAAACCCCCCACCCCCTGCCACACACACACACATACACACAACCACACACAAACACAAGAAAAACCCTGAAGATGCTCGTGAAAACTGACTTTGCAATTAAAACTCTGGCTTGTGCACCCCTGGAGGCAGAGTGTTCTCAGCATGCGCAATCAAAACCGCAAACAATCAGTATGCTTTAAGACGAGACACACTATGGCATATACACCAAGTGAAATTACACAGTGTAAAAAAAACACACCACAACTACACACAATTAGACATGGTGTTACTCCACTGCTAAAATGTACAACCAGGTTAATGTACTGTGAAAACTTTATGAAATCCAACGTAGTAACAAAATACAAAATATTGCTTAATGGCAGGAAGGTGAGGAGAAAAGAAGTGAAGACTTTGCCACCAAGGGAAATCCAGGTATTTCCAAAAGAGCTTATACTAAAAGTCTACTTGAGAAAAGAGAATAAAAAGAAAGCATGAAGATTTCCTAGCATCCTTTCAAGTGGCATCAGAAAATCTGCTGACAGAAACTACTGGAATCATGTTCATCCCACTAATGACAAGAAAAAGTCTTCACCATTTTAAGTGTGAGAGTAAATAACTGGCCATGCTCAGTGTTGCCCACGAGCACAGTTGGAACAGAAACACTGCCAAACACCACAAGAGCTTTCTCTTTGCATGTATTTGCCATGCGCAGCACAGATAAAAGAGCTACAGATTGTACTTACATAAACACACCCCAGACACATACTAAAGAGTGCTCTAGGGCACATGAAAAAAGACGGCTTTCAACAGCTTTCAATAAGATAAGAAAGTAGCCAGAAAGAAGTGACCACAATGCCATGTGATTATTAACAAAGATCATATTCAGCAATGAAAGATATTCATGCCATGTTCACTATGAACAAAAGAGGATAATATTCAAAGAGTGATTCTCCTTTTATGAAATATGTGATTCCATATTTAATAAAAGGAGTGTGATAATTACACTCATTTATGTGCTTAAGATTTTGACATCTGGTCTAGGTGACCATGGAATTAACTTTCAGTCTCTTTTTTATATTTTTTTTTCAGTTATTGCAGAATGCTTTTATACCAGAAAAGCTGATTACTTGTTTCAAAAAGGGAGAAATACAATATCCATATTTGAACAGACCTCTATAAACTGACAGTCTGAAAATACACAAGAACAAATAAGTGCACACAGGACTGACATACTTATGGGCTTTGTGGAAGAGCAGCAAGAGGGCCAAAACTCAGAGCAGGCAGGGGCTTGAGGGAGGTAAAAAAAAAAAGGGATGGGAAGGTGGTTGTCAGACTGAAGGCAGACAGCCTTCACTGACTCTGCCTCAGAAGTACACTAGTCTGAATCCTGATTAATAACGCTAACAGATTCAATATTCAAGAGGCACCAATACAACCACATGCTTTCATGGTACTCACATACTTGTGCCATGTAACTGTCCTTTCACCTGGATCATCTGCACAATCTCACCTGCAGGTCACTTCAGGGTCCCTCTCCCTTAGATTAAAAGAAAAGCTCTGGACGTGTAAACAAAGCAGCCAGCAGAGGACTCCGGGAAGGAAGCAAGCACAGGGGTCAATTACGAAGGCAGGTCAAAATTTGACAATATGATCCACAGCAAGCATTTCTTCATTGTTCGTTCGTTCATTCATTCATTCATTCTTTTTCTTTCTTTTTCTTTCTTTCAGTTTCTTTTTTTGTGCTATTTTTCCTCTAAAGGTGATTTCCAGTTGCAGAGTGACAGGCATCATGAGCAAGTCACATTTGAGAGAAGCCTCTGTCTGTATGTAGAGCGAAGCGTTTACATGAGCTGGACAGAGACTAGCAGATGCTCTAAGTCTATATGGGTAGAAAACTCTAATCCTAAGTGTACACACTCAAACCTGTACAGCAAATGTTGAGTAGAATGTGAGTCTTGCTCCCAGGTTTCAGACTAATCTCCAAAGTACTCAGATCAGCGCCGCAGAGACACTGAGACATGAATCACTGTGCACAGAAGGAAAGTACTCAGAACAACACTGCAGAGACACTGAGACATGAATCACTGTGCACAGAAGGAAAGTACTCAGAACAACACTGCAGAGACACTGAGACATGAATCACTGTGCACAGAAGGAAAGTACTCAGAACAACACTGCAGAGACACTGAGACATGAATCACTGTGCACAGAAGCACACCCAAAGTTCTTCATCTATTAAAATCCTAACCATCGTCACAGGATTATAACCAAACAAGAACGTACACAAGTCCCCTTCACAGCATCCTCACATAATACATAACTAGTGCAAAGAAGCAGGAAGCCAAGATCCATTCCACACAGACATCTGTCTCAAGATGAGCTGGGTGTTAAAATTATCAGTTATCATCTTAAAGTGACTGTTGTAATTTTGCTCTCAGAAGAAATCATTTCATAAGAATGAAAACACAGGCATTCTAAGCAGAAAATGGAAACTGTGAAACACAAGCAAATGTCAATTACAAAGGAACAAAACCATTATGGAAGAAAGTTACTTGATGACCAGGGCAGCAGAAGTGAGATAACAGAGGGCACGGCCAGTGAACATGAGGTTATTTCATGAGGTTCACCAGATCTGAAAGACAGAGAAAAGAAAACAGGAGGAAAGAGGAGAGGAGGGCATAGGGAAAGGGAGGGGGGAATAGGGAGGGGAGGAGAGAGGAGAGGGTCCAAGGGTTAAGAGCACCAGCAGTTCATCCAGAGGACCCAGATTTGGTTCCCAGCACCAACATACATGTTGGTTTAAAACCATCTTGCATTCTAGTTCCAGGGAATCTGAAACCCTCTTTGTTCTCTGCAGACACCAGGTATGCAACTGATGAACTGACACACATACAAGCAAAACTCTCATACATTTAAAAAAAATTTTTTTGTAAAACAAAAAAAAGGGGGTCTCTGTGGGAGAACAAAGAGGAAAAAAATGATAGTTACGTAAATTCAAGGAAAACTATATCTAAAAATATGAAAATCACATTTCTGAAAATCAAGAATGCAAAAAATAAAAATCTTGAAAGTAGCTTAAGAAAATAACAGAAAACACATAGAGCAAACAATTATTAGGCAAATGAAATTGTTGTACTTTTCATATAACCATAGGTAAAAACAATAACATTTTTAAATTGCTAAGAGAAAGGAAAAAGCTATCAATCCATGATTCTATATTCATTAAAAATATTGTTCAGATAAAGAGGAAAGGTGTGCTCAGATAAAGCACACCTTTATCATCTGTCTGTAAGAAATGCCAAGGGAAAAGAGCTAGAATGAATTAAATACATGTTAAATTATGAGGTTTTCCATGGAGCCAGGAATAATAAATGTAAATATAATAATAAAAAGGCAATTGAAGAGGGATATACAATATTTTAATACAAATAAACTTCAAGAAAGAATTACCACAGAGGAAGGTGTAGATCTCACAATGATGAAAGGAGAAACTCCTCTGCAAAACACACCAGATGCACAAATATACACAGCTAATAACAATACCAAAAAACATGAGGAAAAGTTAACAGAATTAAAGGACATAGTATAGAACTCCATAATCACAGCAGAAGACATATTTTTACAGCACTAATAGAATACTAAGAGAAGAAAATTAGCAGGCATTGAAAAGGTGAACAACACTAGGCAATTATTTGGATATTATTGACACTTACAGAACATTCTATTATGGATTTCTTTTCAAAAAGAGAACCATGTCCACCCAAAGGCTTATACACAAATATTTATAGCAACTTCATACTTAACTGCCTCAAACTGGGAGTAATCCAAACATTCATCAAAAAAAAAAAAAGAATGGGTAAGCAGACTGAAGTGTAGCTACACAATAGAATAGTATTCGAAATGAAAGGCAATGAACTGATATAGCAATGGATTAGCAAAGGGAAAACTCAAAACTGCTATATGATAAGTGAACGAAGCCATATATAAAGAATACATACTGAACATATGACATTTACAGAACATACCAAAAAAGGAAGGATGAAACAGCAGAAGCTATCAGTGGTAGCAAGACAAGGTTGAATATGGGGCAGATCACAAAAAGGTCAAGAGCAAACATGCTGTTTATGAAAATACTATTCATCTTCACTGCGGTTATGATCATCTACACCAAAATTAGGGGAATATTTGGCTCATCCCAAACACAGCATTTTCAAAACATTGTAGTACTCACAGTTTGGAAGGTAATAGGTTATCAGTTCACAGTTAGCTAACTTGGTGTTTTACACTAGGAGTGCAGCAGCATACCACAATAAAAAACATGTGGCCGAGTACACTACTCACATCACAGAGGTCAGAAATAGGAAGGAGCCTAAATTCCCTTTAAGGTAATGCCCCCAATGAACTGACTTCCTTCCAATACACCCCATATCTAGCAGCACCAGCCTGAGGACTGGACCTTGAATACATGAACTCTAGGGAATAATCTGGATCCAAAGTACTATGTTGTAAGTTTTTACAAGTAAAGAGCACTCTTTATTATTTCTGTAACCTCCTGATCTAACACCCTGCCTAGCATCCTTTAAAATGCTAACTATTAAACAGCATGTCAAGTGTACCTAACAAGCCAAGGCTGTACGAAGGCTAATGACCTTTAAAAGCTGATTAACTTAAATCACTGACCTGACACTAAGCCACACAGAGACTGCAGAGATGATCTATCAAAGAGAAACAGACCAGAAAAAGCCTCATATTAACACAGGGAAAGCACAAGAGGAAGACCAACTGGGAAGCAGCAGTGATGCCAAAGATAACCCCTGGGAAACAGGAACCTGACTTACCCTGAGACACATTTGCAACCTCTACATCATATGTTCCATTCTGAGCCTTCCTCTCCTCTTTCACTGTGCCTATTACTCATTCTGCTGTTACAAATACCACATGGTACCATTATCGTTTTTATGTCTATGTGTCATGACAGTCTCAAAGGGACAATATTGATTCTATTCCCTATTAGCCTTAGAAAGACTGTAAGAAAAACTTCATAGGCAAACAATAATTGTATAGCATTAGAAACTGATAATGAATGGATTTACAAAGGTTTCCCCAGAGCCCCTTTTACAATTCAACAAGGAGGCAAGGAAACTGTATGTCAAGAGTTCTCTAAAGGAACACAACTGATACAATGAATATGCATATTAAAAGGGGATCTATTAGAGTGACTTACAGTCTACAGTCTGGCCAGTCCAACAGTCACTGTCTCTTGACAGAAAGGCCACGAACCTTGCAGTTGTTTGGTACATGTGGCTGGATATCTCAGCTGGTCTTTAGACTATGCTGGAATCTAAAAGTAGGCTCTAATCCCGTTGAAAGAATACTCAGCAAGGATATAGATGAATTTGCCAGTGACAGTGAGGGCAAGCAGGTAAAAATAGAAAGCTCCCTTCTCCCATGTCCTTTTGTGTGGACTTCCACAAGCAGATATGGCACAGATTTAGGGTGGGTCTTGTTATGGATATTGGCCAGGAAAAAAACTAAACAAAGGAGATTAGACTCAGAGTTCTTGTTTTGGAAAGAAAAAAAGGGGAAATGCTATAGGATAATGCTCTTGTACACTGTAAAGATTTGAGACTAGGGCGCTGGAGAGATGGCTCAGAGGTTAAGAGCACTGACTGCTCTTCAGAAGGTCCTGAATTCAATTCCCAGCAACCACAAGTGGCTCACAACCATCTGTAATGAGATCTGGTGCCCTCTTCTGGCCTGCAGGCATACATGGAGGCTGAACACTGTGTACAAAATAAATAAATAAATAAATAAATACAAAGATTTGAGACTAGTAGTAGTTTAATAAAACACTGATTGGGCAGTAGCCAGGCAGAAAGTATAGGTGGGGTGACCAGACTAAGAGAATTCTGGAAAGAAGAAAGGCAGAGAGTCAGTCACCAGCCAGATGCAGAGAAAGCAAGATGAGAATGCCTTACTGAGAAAAGGTACCAAGCCTTGTGGCTAACTATAGACAAGAATTATGGGTTAATAAAGTTGTAAGAGCTAGTTAATAATTAGCCTAAGGTAATAGGTCAAGCAGTTTATAATTAATATAAGCCTCTGTGTGTTTCTTTGGGACTGTACAGCTGTGGGACCAGGCAGGACAGAAAATTCCATCTACAGGGTCTCCTGGCCTGATGTAATCCAGATTTAAGGTGGGCTACCCCACCTCAAATGAGCCAATCACTGAAATCTCTCACAGGTGTACCCAACAGCCTAGGTTCTAATTGATTCCAGACGTGGTCATGATGACAAGCATGATTAGCCACCAGAGACATAGATTCAGTATTTTAAGTTACTTTCTACCATAGACCTTTCTCTCTGCCTTGGTCTATGTATAATCTTCGGAACCTCACAAAGCATCAATGAATGAGAAATTCCTTCCTGGCACAATCATATCCAGTCATCATCCCTTGATGATGCCTTTAGATGTTTGTGTCCCTTACCCCTTACGAATAGAATCAGCCTGAGTCATCCCAGTGGGAAACTGTGTAGCACTGGGACATGACTCAATATTATCCTCAAAGCACCAGGGGGTATGAGCTAGGTAGCCAAATCATCAGGAGAATAGACAACACTCACATCACAATTACTAAGTCTAGGAGCCTGAACGTCACAGTGAATAGAATACAAGGAAGATGGGAAAAGATACAATTCTGTGAGGCACTTGAAAAACACATGCTCTAGACATAAAAACATGTATAGCAAGGCCAACTGCAGTGTGCATGCACATTAGCAAGCTCATCTCATGCCTTAAGAATATGCACTGTAGGCCTGCCTGTCATCTGGGGTAGAGACAGTGGCCAGAGGACCACTGCCACCACCAGGCAGCACGGGCAGGGTGCCACTATAATGAGTAAATGTCTGGTAGAAAGAAAGAGAAGCAAGCAGAGCAGTTCACGTGCTGTGAAGAGGGGCACAACTGGAAACACGACAGTGGTGAAGAACAGGCTGATGCGAGAGGACTGCAGTGACACCTGAGGTCATGGGATAGCTGGGCCTGTGTTGCCACCATGGCTATGTCTGGGACTGCGGCCCTACTGCAGCTGGGGTCTGTGTTGAGGTCCCGGGTCCTTGTTACCAGCAAAGGCCATGCAGATGCCAGAGGTCTGGACTGCTGCTTAAAGCCACGTTGATAATCTAGGGCCATGATGAACTAACTGGTCCTGGGAGAGCTGGCCATGCCCCTCCCTGGCCTCAAGAGGCAGGGAAGTTGGCCCTGCCCTTCACCTAAGGGGGGCAGTGCTAGCAGGGGTCTTGGCTGACAACGCAGCTACCACCCAGGCCTATCATCCAGGATTTTGAGTTGGCTCACTCCAACATCTACCTATCTATGACCTGCTGGAATATATGAAGGAACCAGTTCTGCTCAGCTATAACCACAAATCTCCATTACTCAGGACAACAGCAAGAATATTCAAGAGGGGTTTTGTGAGGATCCAGTATTGATAGTATACCAGAACAGAGAGGTTGTGAACCAGACAAACAATTTATTGCAATGAACATCTGCAATTAAAGCAGATCAGGCAAAACACAGCAGCTCCCAAGGCCACCTTGACAAAGGATTTGTGATGGAGAGGGAGGCAAGATGGAGGAGCAAAGTGGGTTTATTCTTTCTTTTGTGGGGGAGAATACAAGGGTAGAAGGTGTACACGGAAGGACCAGCAGAGAGCAGGATTGGGATACATGATGTGAAATTCCCAAAAGAATCAACAGAAAAACTATGTTAAGAAAAAGAATATGCACTGCATCATAGATGATATACAAGGTAGCAGAGCCCTTCTTCTAAGGTAGCTGAATATAAAACAAGTGCAAATGTGTGCTCCATCTGTTCCATTGGTATCCATTCTTCATTTCATGTTAGGAAAAACTGGTCGTTCCAAATCAATTTTTGACCTCTGCAAAATCATGCACTTCCCTATTTGGGTAGCATAACCTGGTGGCTCTCTTAGTTTGATTACTATTGCTGAGATAATGACCATGACAACAAGCAACCTGGAAAGAATAGGTTTATTTCATTTTATAATTTTCAATCCTTCGTAAAGAGAAGTCAGGGCAAGAACTCAGGGCAGAAACCTGGAGGCAGGAACTGAAGCCGAGATAATGGAGGAATACTACCTGCTAGCTTGCTCCTCTTGGCTTGTTCAGTTTGTTTTCCTATACAACCCAAGACTACCAGCCCAGTGAACTTGGCCTTCCCACATCAATCTTCATCAAGAAAATGCCCCTCAGCCTTGCCCACAGGTCAATCTGATGGATGTATTTTCACAATTGAGGTCTCACTTCCCAAATAACTAGCTGTGTCAAGTTGAAAAATAAACCACCATGACAGTGGTTAAGTACTAGAAGCTAGCTATTTGATCATATTCTCCTGTCATAGACAAAATAAAAAATGGGGATTATGGCAAAATCAACCTCAGAATTTTGCTTGCATGTTTATAAAGGAGACAGCATAAAAAGCATATGTTCTGAAATAGTAGCGCATAATCAGGGCTCGGATGATGTCTGCTACTAACCATTGCTGCTTCATCATTGGCACCTTTGCTTTCTGGTGATCTAGGCACGAACCCAATCTTCTACAAGACCTAAAACTGGTACAGTATCATGATGTTGTTTCTAGTTTTCTCTTAAGCTGGGTGTGGTAGTGCACACCTGTAATCTCAGCATGCAGAGGATGAAGGAGGAGAAGCAGGAATTCAAAGTCCATCTATACAGCAAGTTTAAGGAACACATGGGTTACATGAGACCTGATCTTAAAAACACCAAAACAAAACAAAGTTCTTTCTTCCAGTTCTCTATTGTGAGAGAAAGGACTGGAGAAATACAGAGCGGAAAGGGAAAGCAGAGACCAAGAACCAAGAAAGGGAAAACACGTGGAAGGACAGGGAGACAGCATGGTGAAACAACAGGGATGCTGCATACACGGCCAGTCGCTTCGGGATGCCGATATTCGGAAAATAAAATCACTTGTATTCAGCAAATAGGACTGCCAGCCACATAGTTTAAAATGTCTACCTACAGATGTCAAAACACATTCAAGTCTAAGAACACAGGAGTTTGTTGTCGTAACTTCAAGTCCAAACAGCAAATCCTCTCAGACTTGCTTTTATAATATCAGCTCTTCTTCAACGGCTTCAGTCTCCCTCTCTCTAAGATACTTAAATTTCATGCATACAACTTTGCAACAACCTGAGCACATCCTATCATCACCACACATCACTAGATCATTGCTTCATTCTTGTTTGTTATTTTGTCATTATTTTCAAGGATATCTGGTAAGGCTCAACTAAACACCCAAGGGCCTCTCGGGATTTATGCTCTCAGGCTCTATTTCTACCCTTCATCCTCAGTCAGCTTTTCATACATTTGAAAGCTGCCTATGAAGCCTTTGGCTATGTGCAGAGATCCACTCTCTGCAGAAGAAAAGCCAGGGGAAACCTGGATAGATTCTGAGGCTCCCCTGGCTTCGAGTCATTTGCTGTCATCATCACCAGTCATCAATCATGAAATCACATATAAACACGGTACAACCACGAGCTTTGTTAACAGTAATGTTGCTGAGATGTGGTCACTGCCCTAAATCATGCCAATTGTTTAAGCCATTTCCCAGGACCTGGAAACCTTTGGGCTACTACAACCAGGTTGAAGACATCAAGCCTTAATTCAGATCCGTACAGTTATCTGATGAGTGACCTTAGACTTAAAGACCCAAAACTCCACCTTCAGAAAAACCAAATATCAACATTTCCTGAATATGCATCTTTTAAAGAGCCATGTGTACAACCACTCATGGACAGGAGACTGATCAGTTCACTCTCCCTTACCCTGTATTTAATCCCCTTTCTCTCTTTCTCAACCACCCACTTCTCTGTCTCATATTCTACAGCCGTATTCTCAAATAGGCAGATTAGAGATTGGAGCTCCTGCCACCTCTTAGGAATGAATTCTTTTTATTTTTCAAAATTCATCATTTTAGTGATTTAGCAGAAGAAGCAGGCCTCAGTAACAAAAATAAAAAGAGTGACCAGGCATTCAGCCTCTTACCCAAGGACAGTTCCAACACTCATGCCACCTCTGTCTCCGGTCTCACCTCATCATGAACTGGTACCATGTCGTTAATCATAGTTTGTCCAACAGGAAATAACTTATTCTTGTCTAAACTGAAAATGAGGGTTCTGTACCCAATCCAAAATTGCCTTTTAAGACCACAAAGCAAATGCCCCTTTTCCAGGGTCAAAATGCAGAGGGTTTGGGACACCGAGCAGGCAAAAGTTTACATCAGTACCTCTCTGTTTGGTGATTCACTGATTAGTTCTCAACATTCACCAAAAACATCAGACTCCACAGTATATATCTACATGCATATACATATTTATTTTAGAGTGTTTGCAGCTGTTTCATGTATCGCAGGCTACTCTTGAACTCACTACATGGCTGAGGATGTCCTTGAACTTCTGATATCCTGCCTCTACTTTCGGAGTACTGGGTTTATAGACCTACATCAGCATGTCCGGTTTTAAGTAGTGCTAGGGATCAAATCCAGGGCATTATGCATGCTAGGCATGCCCTGACAAACTAAGCTATATTCCTAGCCTTAAAAAAGGTTTTTTCATAATTAAATTCATAGTCATATTTTTAAAATGCACCGTTCTGAAACCAAGCCTAAATGGTATCTTTTCTATTAGGCAATGGTCCCCCAGAAAAAGAGTTGCAAAGAGCTTTCTCCAGTTTGGTTAGAATTTAATTAGCTACATGTCTTTCCAGATTCTTTCACTTGATGGTAATACCTTTGCTGACAGGAGGGAGCAACAAGGTATCATGGGCCTCTGTGGTTTTATTTTGTGCTGTAGTGTAGCTATAAAATCTCTCCTGAATTCTGGCTATTGAACTGAATGCAATAACAACAAAAGAGGATTATATATTAGCTTTATTCTTGAATAGCTGGGAAGACAAACTGCACTCATGTGACACATATATAAATGCCTTTGGGGCAATTACAAAAACCTTCCCAATGCTCCCAACGAGTGCAGAATCCTAAGATCCAAATCTAGCTGCCAAGAGTTGGCAAGGAGGATATCCAAAGATAAGACACATTTGCAAAATGAGGAGCGAGGAGCACAGCATCAGACATGGGTCTCACGGGCATTCTTGGAGAGGTTGGTGATGCTGCCCCTGGTGACACAACTGTAGGTGATTATGCAAATGAGGTCACATGAGACTAGGCAGGTCCTCCAGGAAACCTGTAAATGTAGTACAGGGTTCTTTCCTACCTGAATTGACAAGCTGCTGCTCCATCACTCCACAGCCAAGGACTTCAAGCCATTCTCCATGGAAATTGATCTCCATCTCGAAGGAAGGATGGGTGAAGGGAAAGTAGCAATCCACCCACCGGACCTCCAGCCCTGCAGAAACCCAGAGGAAAGGCACACTGAGTCATAAGGTAGTCTACCCTTGCTTGGCATCAAATTAACTACACCAATTACAACATTCTAAATAAATCAAACAGCAAACAGGATCATTTGCAATATGCTGGGGCAAGACAATAAATAATAAAACTAACTGGACATGTCTTTTCAAAAACAAACAAACAAAAATCTTGTGCCATTCCAGGACCATCCAAAAGCAAATCAATCAGCTGTCAATTCACTGCAACACAAAGTCGGTGGAAATTAGGCCCAGACCATGAAAAGCAGGGGATTCTGGTGGTTTCTATAAGTGATAGTGGCACATTTAGGTTAATGAAACTATACTTTCACTAAACTGTCCCCCAAATGTACATATCAATGATGAAATAACAATTCTGGATGTCCTAAGTTCAACTGCAAAGGCCTAAGGATGGCATGCAACGCAAACACAGAGTGAATCAATTCACTGGTGCAGAGGCTCCTTTCTGGGTGTATGCTGAAACTGCTGACTTGAAATCCATCATGCCTGATGCCAGCTCAGGGCTCTCGCTAAGCCCAGAGCTGCTGTGGGATATTTGTACACTGTGAAGATATACTGCTGTGGTTGGTTATAATAAAAAGCTGAACGGCCAACAGTTAGGCAAGAAAGATAGGTGGGAATTCCGGGCAGAGAGAGAATTACTGAAAGGAAGCAGGATGGACAGTAAGTATGGAGATGAGGAACACCATGTGGCGAACGTAGATTAATATAAACTGGTTAATGTAAGCTATAAGAACTAGCTAAAGCAAGCCTAAGCTAAGGTAAAGCTTTCATAATTAATAATAAGTCTCCATGTCTTTACTTATGAGCTGGAGGCCCAAAGAAAAATTCGCCTACACAAAACACACGTAACATCCCAATTCAGAGCAGCGCTCCTTACAGAATGCCTTCCAATCCCAAACACTGCTTATCTGGCATAATACTGCCCTACTCTCTAGGCAAGTAGATTCTATATACACAGCTTATACCTTCCTCAAATTCTATTATCAAAAAAAAATGCCCTTTGATCTGGCCCAGTGGACCTATTGCTACTAGCTCCCTATTCTTGTTGCTGTGAGTCTCAAGAAATTACTGTAGAACCTAGTGTGTTCTCTGGCTAACATCTGCAATATATCAACAAACCCTTGAATTAGAGATCCCCACCCAGTCCCAGAGTTCTGTTTTCATAAACCACAATGTTTAGGTGAAGAAAACAAGACCAGCTTTCCCTCTCCTAGAAGCACATGTTGACAGTTTTATAAATTATTAACAGCTAGCAAGGTAATAAAATAAAGTCTTTCACATTTAAGTCAAACATTTAAAAATATCAAACATTTTTCCTACACTAAATGGCAAATATATTTTAATATCAACAAACAAAAAGCAATACCAACTAAATGTCAGAATTGATCTTCAATAATCAATCAGAATCAGAAATATGGTACCTTTGAGCATGATATCACCATTTAGCACAGTTTTTCTCTTTGATTAAAGAACTCAAAACAATGATGCCTGCGAAGGGCAGAGGTGACATGAAAGCACAGAGTAGATGAGAAGGTTTCTAGTTGCTTCATGACCCTATCAAGAACACAGAAGGAACACAACCCACCTGAGCTCCCTTCCCTTCCTGGGATGGTCCTTCTCTTCCTCTTTCTGGCAATTCCACAGAAACCAATCCTCTGTGAATTTAAGACAACCTATTTTCTTGCTCAATACCATCTGACTTTGAGCCCCAGAGAAATCAAGACATATAATAAACAGAAGGGCTAGCAATTGCTTCCAACTTGCAAGCACTCACTATGCCTCCTGTTTCATAGAGAAGGAAGAACCAAACAGAGAGTTTATCTTGTCCAAAGTCACACAGCCAGGGCAGGCGACTAAGTAGATTTGCTCTACTCTAAATCCCTCACGTTGACAATTTGTACAAAATTACCTGATCATCAATTAAAACTCAAGATAGAAACCAACAGTGATGGGACAGGACTGTAAACCCAGCACTGGAGAGGCAGAGACCAAAGAATCGCCCACAAGTTTGAGGCCAGCATGGTCTACACACGAAGTTTCAGGCCAATTAAGGCTACACAGTGAAACCCTGTTTCAAAACAATAGCATTAAAATCATACAGAAGCAAATCCATGAGACGTGGCCCCTTTTATGTGAAAGTGGAGCTTTCATTTACTCTGTTCAACTTGAAATTTTTTTTCTAGTTTACTGTTGTCTGTGGTACTGACTAATTTTTGTTAACAATGTTAATTTATTTCCCCTTCTAGTTTATACATGGAAAAACAGAAAAACATTCTACTATGCATGTAGAGAATACACAAACTGACAGATATTGGCAGATGTATACACATGTGAATCTGTAACCACATTCAAGTTAAAAATAGAGCTGGGAATACAGACACACACCTGTAATCCCAGTCCCCGGGGAGAATGAAGCAGGAAGATGTCAAGCTGAAAGCCATTACAGGCAACGTAGCAAAATTCTGTTTCAAAATATTTTTTAAAATGCCTGGTGATGTAGCTTACTGTCAAGACTGTTTGGCGAATATGTGGGAGGCCATGGGCTCAACCCCAGTATTAATAATAATGATAATAATAATAATAATAATAATAGTATATTTTTACCCTGGATCCCCACATCCATAACAATCTTTTCCATCACAAACATGGCACTTGCACCCCCAAAGATTTACAAGTGCAACAGCAAACAGAATGTATTCTTCTGCTGTCTGGTCAGTCTAAGATCCATCCATACTGTTGCATGTACCAACAGGCACTCATTTCTAGTGCTGAACAGATTCAGCCAGCCTCTTTCTAATGGGGAAGGAAAGCCCCCCTTTTGTGGGCCACTGGAGAAATGTCTACAAGCCACCTTCTGTTGAGAAGCTGCACAAGCCAGCAACTGTTTATCTTCAGCTGTGCTCCAAGAAGGGCTGTGTATGCCTGTGCACTTGTACCTATGCAAGCCCAACAAGCTCTAGAAATACTTCCATTAAAAGCTCCAGAGGCCCTTCTGCTAACAAACAGAAGTATGTGAGGCATCCAGACAGAATGGTGTTGATAGGTGGACAGGAAGACAAAAGCATTTTATGGCACTGGTCTAGCAGAAGGGCACAGGTAGTGTAATGTAGGCAATTAATGTAAACAAGATAGGTGTATGTGCCTTTTTATAATTGGATTGAAGTCTACCAAAAATACCACTCCAGGTTTATATTATGATCATTAACATATAATTATTATCTAAGGGCCTATAACATGTTAAGAGGATTCTACACGAATCAATTCTATTCTATGACCTTAAAAAAACCACCTGTTTTGAGCAGGCTAACTAAAGTCCCACGTACAGACTTAGCAAGGCAACATACAGCTCGCACCTCAAAAGGAAAAAGAGAAGAGTTTAGTCTTAGGCCAAGTATGAGTGACCACAGCTGAGGAACATGGGTTCAGATAATCTCAAATAACATGTTCTAATGTGAATGTAATTTCATGTTCTTTTTATTATTATAGAACAAAAGAAAGCCTGCACCAAAGTACTTTTTAAAGACATTAGTGGAAACATCAGGTAGGCAGTTGAAGCAAAGTGTAGAAATCTCCACCATAGGTTTCAGACTCATTTTGATGAAACTCTTAGCTTTGACTTTGGTGGAATCCAGTGATCTACAAAGTTAATGCCTCTCAACGGTTTTACACGATAGTCAAAGGAAGCTAAGTGTGACACATGATGGACAATCTGGCTACTAAAGGGGCCAAAGATAATCCAGTGCAACACTCCAATTCTCCATGTTCAAAGACTTTTACTTAGCCTTGAAGAATCTTTAACATGGGTGTGGCTGTACTCTGGGAATCTCAGTTCATAAGCTTCATATTTCACACTTCAAATGTCATGGATTCCTCCTGGTCTAAGGCAGAAGTTTTAAAGCATCAGTATGCACTGAAAGTAATAGAAAATGCACACGCTATAGAGTCCCAGGGTAAACAGGCCTCATGGAGACAGGGGCTTAGGTGCAGAGACTAGGACTTGGCTGTGTAGCGAGCACTAGCTGGTAGTGCCAGCAACAGCAAAGAGAGAGGCCTGAGATCTCTTGCTTCCAGGATTCCTCTCGCGGCAAGTCTTCAGTTTTATCCTTTCTTCTACAATGGCAAGAAGAAAGTTTCAGTTTGGATTGAAAATTTCTGTAATAGTGAACAAATTCAGAAGGCTTTTCCAGCACTTCACATCTTTTCTTGCTCTTTTAGGCTTAAGACCTGGCCACCAAAACATTCAGTTTCTTTTGCTCAATAACCCTACAGGTGTCTTGTTCAGCAAAAATGAAGGAAACTGCTGCACACTGAAGCCTGCCTGGAGCAAAGCACAGGCAGATGTAAAAGCCATCCAGAGTTTTCCAAAGCCCACAAACATGAATGTCGGGACCTGCATGGCAGAGCCCAGGGAGCACAACAGAAACCTTAGGAGCCATGAATAGGTCACAGGTATGGATACAGACCAAGAAGACTTGAATGCATTCACTCCTCAGACCCTTGGAGAGTCTCTCTGACCTGGCCAAGAATGCTAGCCCACATTTCATTCATCTCCTCTGCTCCACCAGCGCTAAGCACTTCTTTGGTTATTCCTTTCATCTTCTTTGCATAAACAAAGGTCCAAATCTTCCAGACCCCATTGATTACAAAATGTTAGCATATTGGTTAATGTATAGTATTGGCAAAAATATGCCATACTTTCTTATAGAGTTGAATAATTTAAACTTGTTAAAGTGGTTTTTTTTTAAACCACTGCTAACAGAAACATTTATAGAACATTCATATATTAACACAAAAACATATTTTCTTCTTGGTTTTGGTCATGCACTTTCAAGACTGTTTCTTAAATGATTTATTGAGTACTTCAGTTTTAGCACCAAAATATTCATTTCTTTGCTTTTCTTCATGACCTCAAAATTTTTGTATTAACACAGTTTTAAAAACAAATTGCTATGTTTCCTATATTAACAATATAATATTAACAACTAACTGAAACTATGGTTTATTTCACATGTGAAGTATCAGAAGTAAAAATATTTACTAAAGGAAAGACATATTTTGGAAGCAGGGCTAAGTATGTCCAAATCACACAGCTCTTACTCCCCAATCGCTTACTGGAGTGCTTGAGGAAAATTAACCTGTATTATATAATTCAGCTACTGTAAAATCACATCCAGGTTTTATTTTCTCTTTCTTCTGTCGCTTCTCTTGGCAGAAAGACATAATAATCCACATCTATAAATAAAGCACAGGGGTTTGAATCAGTTTCAGACCTCTGTGCATAAATGCAGTTGTCCAAAATTATACTCTGAACTTCCAACCTAGGGCCAACTAAAGAAGAACCATTTAATAATGAATGCAAGCCTCCAATGGGTCCAGTTGCCATATCTCCATACTGGATGAAGACAGCAGAGGTTGAGGAGCAAACTCTCCCCACCTGGGGGAAGGAGGGGTGTGTGACTTGGTTCTCTCAGGAAACAAGATCATCTGGTCAAGATTGTTTCAGCTCAGAATTCTACAAGATTTCCAAAGAAGAACTAATACCAATACTCTACAAATTGTTCCACACAATATAAATAGAGGGAACATTGCCAAACTCTTTTTATGAGGCTACAATTACCCTGATACCCAAACCACAGACACTATTAAGAAAGAGAATTACAGACCAATCTCACTCATGAACACTGATACAAAAAATAGTCAATAAAATAATGGCAAATCGATTCCAAGAACACATCAGAAACATCATCCACCATGATCAAGTTGGCTTCATCCCAAAGATGCAGGGATGGTTCAACATATGAAAATCTGTCAATGTAATCCACCATAAAAACCACGTGATCATCTCATTTGATGCTGAAAAGGCCTTTGACAAAATACAACATCCCTTCATGATAAAGGTCTTGGAGAGAGCAGGAATACAAGGAACATACCTAAACATAATAAAGGCAATATACAGCAAGCCAACAGCCAACATCAAACTAAATGGAGAGAAACTCACAGTGATCCTACTGAAATCAGGAACAAGACAAGGTTGTCCACTCTCTCCATATCTATTCAATATAATTCTTGAGGTCTTAGCTAAAACAATAAGACAATGATAGGAGACCAAGGGAATACAAATCAGAAAAGAAGAAGTCAAACTATCACTATTTGCTGACATAAATTAATGATAGTTGACATAAGTAACCCCAAAAATTCTACCAAGGAACTTCTACAACTCATAAACACCTAAAGTAATGTAACAGGATACAAGATTAACTCGAAAAAATCAGTAGCCCTCCTGTACACAGATGATAAATGGATGGGGAAAGAAATCAGGGGAACATCACCCTTCACAATAGCCACAAATAACATAAAACATCTTGGAGTAGCTCTAACCAAACAAGTGGAAGACTTACATGACAAGAATGTTAAATCTTTGAAGAAAGAAATTGAAGAAGACACCAGAAGATGGAAAAATCTCCCATTTTATTGTCCTCTCTTACTACAGGGTAGGCAGAATTAACATAGTAAAAATGGCAATCTTACCAAAAGCAATCTACAGATTCAATGCAATGCCCATCAAAATCCCATCAAAACTCTTCACAGACCTCCAAAGAACAATACTCAACTTCATATGGAAAAACAAAAAACCCAGGAGAGTGAAAACAATCCTGTACAATAAAGGAACTTCTGGAGGCATCAAAATCCCTGAATGAATTCAATCTCTACTACAGAGTTACAGTACTGAAAACAACCTAATATTGGCATAAAAACAGACAGGAGGATCAATGGAACCAAAATCAAAGACCCAGTTATTAATACACACACACACAAACACCTCATTTTTGATAAAGAAGCAAAAAATATAAAAAGGAAAAATGAAAATATATTTAACAGATGGTTCTGGACTAATTGAATATCAACATGCAGAAAATGAAAATAGATCCATGTCTATCATCATGTACAAAACTCAAGTCCAAATGGATCAAAGACCTCAACATAAAGCCAGACACACTGAACCTCGTAGCAGAGAAAGTAGGAAGTACACTTGAATGCATTGGCACAGGGAACTACTTCCTAAGTATAACCCCAGTAGCACAGACACTAAGAGAAACAATTAATAAATGGGACATCCTGAAACTAAAAAGCCTCTGTAAAGCAAAGGGCACAGTCAACAAGACAAAACGGCAGCCTACAGAATGGGAAAAGATCTTAACCAACCCCACATCAGACAGAGAACTGATCTCCAAAATATACCAAGAACTCAAGAAATTGATCATCAAAAGAACAGATAATCCAATAAAAAAAAATGGAGTATAGACCTAAGCAGAGAACATTCAACAGAAGAATCTAAAATGGCTGAAAGACACTTAGTTCAACATCCTTAGTCATCAGCGAAATGCAAAGCCAAACAACTTACACCATCTTACACCTGTAAGAATGGCCAAGATCAAAAAAACACTGATCACAACTTATGCTGGAGAGGTGCCGGTAGGAGGGCAAATTTGAATATCAGTATGGAAATTTCTCCAGAAAATTAGGAAACAACCTTCCTCAAGACCCAGCAATACCACTTTTGGGTATATACCCAAAGGATGCTCAATCGTACCACAAGAACATGTGCTCAACTATGTTCACAGCAGCATTGTTTGCCATAGCAAGAACCTGGAAAAAAATACACATATACAAAAAATTTTCTAAATACTTCCAAGGCTACCCTCTACTGAAGCAAATAATTTTGAAAGCTGACTACACATATGCCATTAATCACTGTGTGTGACATTAATTTTTCAGTAGGTCTTTTCTCAAGTGGTACTGGGTATAAATAGGAAAGTGCAGCAATTTAAAGCAGTGGCTCTGGTAGGTGCTTGTTCTAACTATCATAAAAAAGTAACAGATAAAACAAAAATAAAAAAAAGGTATAGGCCAAGTTCCGAGACAAGAGAAGCATCTCCAATGGTCAGAAACAAAACAGAAATGACACTCAGTAAGAGGGCGAACTAAGCTCTGCCTGGATCCAGGTCCACACGAGGAAGACCTATGAATGAGCTTGCCCTCTGTGGATGGCACATTGTTATCTCCCTCAGAAGCTACAGCAGGATGAATTCTATGCTGGTACAGAGGATGAATAAACTACCACCCAAATGCACTCTGGAGACATGGCTCAGAAGAGCTGTAGGTTTAGACATATCTACATCACATCTACATCAGTGGATGAACAGGTTCTTAAATCATGCTCTAGATTACTGTAATGAAAACATGTCAGTACTGCCAACCATTGTTAAAGGACTGATTAGAGAATGATAACAAAAAGAAAGCCATTTTGTTTAGGAAATAATTCCAAGAAGAAAACATCTGTACATAAAGAGTACAGAAGCAACATTTTACAAAAAGTAGTTTGGCTCACAGAATGCTGCATCCACAAGTACGTGATCCATGAACACGCAGGACTAACAGGCACAAACAATGCCATTCACAGCAAGAGGAACTAGAGAATCAGGAACTTATCTCTGAGAGAAGAGACTTAATCTTTCTCCAGGAAGAAAGCAGAAAGCAGGAATAGCACAGCAATATGTCTGAGTTAAAGACAGGGCTGGACAACTTAGAGAGACTGTATCAGTACTTGGAGAAGAGTATAAAGGGAAAGAAAGGAATATATTGAACAAGTTCTGTGAATCTGCAAAAGATCACCCTCAGTGGGATCACACAGGTACCACTGTGTGTACCTTGAAGAATCCGTCTGCGGACAGGAATGTAACTACACAAAATGCTTAAGGGAAATGATGCTAATACAGGACCAAGAATGGCACCAGTTCCCAACAGCCAAAGGGAAAGGCCCGTCATGCACTGGTTACCATCCACAGTACTCAGAATGTCTCTGCATCGGTAATGGGGGAAAACAGTCGCATTCTAAATACTATTCTAGTCCTGCCTGAGAAAGAGTAAAAGATCATAAAAGGGTGAAAGTGTTTCTGAGTATTCACAAACAAAGCCTATGGGCTCTGATTAGATACAGAATTACCCACTGCATCACAAGGTGAAGTATGCAATGCGGGTATCACATAAATAATTGCCAGGGATGCATAGAAGAAAAAGGTAAGTAGAGAAAAATCAATAACAACTTACCAAGAAATGACAAGTGGCAGAATTAGAAAACAAAGACATTAAAACAAATATTATAGCAATATTTAATATGTTCAAAAAGCTAAAGCAAACACTGAATATGTTAAGTAGACACTGGGAAGATATTTAAAAAGATGTTCATCACATTATGAATGTGATTGAAAAAATGTACAGGACAGGATTAGTAGCAAAGATGACCCTGCAGAACAAAAAGAGGTAAATTTGAAGATAGGGCAGCAAGAAGTATCCAACATGAAACAGAAAAACTAAAGCAGGCAAAGACAATGAACAGAAAGGAGAAATTCCAAACAATAAAGTATGTATAACTATAGAGTCCCAATAAGGAAGTGATAGAAAATATCTGAACGTTGCTCTCTGATTCCCACGGTGATGTCCTATTTTCACTGAGCACTCTGCTGGCCAAAAGCAAGGCAGTCCACATCTCCATTGCATGAGGATCCAAACTCAGGAAGGCTAAGCACACTGGACAACTTTCATTTTTAAATGCATCTTTCTGTGGATTACAACCAAGCTACAATGAGCAGAGTCAAGCAAACACTGCTTGATACCAAAAATGATTTCCTACTTCACTGTCTTGGAGTATTCTGAAAACAACTGTAATGGGATGGATGAGAAATGTATCACCATAGACCAGCAGTTCTCAACCTGTGGGTTGTGACTGCTTTGGGGGTCAAATGACCCTTTCACAGGGATCACATATCAGACATTTACATGATTCATAACAGTAGCAAAATTACAGTTATGAATTAGCAACAAAAACAATTGTTGGGTTGGGGATCACCACAACATGAGGAACTGTATTAAAGGGTCGCAGCATCAGGAAGGTTGAAAACCACTGACATAGACTCGTGTATCCAAACAGTTAGTGTCTACTTAGGGAAGTTATGGAAGCTTTATAAAGGTGCAGCCTTGCGTGAGAACATTCATCATTGAATGCAGACTTTGAACGTTTATAGCCTCACTCAGCTTCCTGTTCTTGTTCCCTGGTTCCTGTGTGTGGCTGAGATGTGATTCCTCAGCTTGCGGCTCCTGCCACCACGCCTCTGCCATTATGGACATCCAGTGCTCTCAATCCATAAGCCAAAATAAACTCTTCCTTGAGTTGCTTTTGGTCAGACTATTTTATCACAGCAATAGAAAAGTAATAATGCAACCCTCTCCAAACGGATCATAACAATCAGCAGACAACAGCAGTTTTAAAGACTAATAATGTAAAATGATTAAAGTATTATATACTAAATTTTAGAAGCAAAGTAGAGGGCTGGAGAGATGGCTCAGCAGTCAAGAGCATTGACTGCTCTTCCAAAGGTCCTGAGTTTAATCCCCAGTAACCACATGGTGGCTCACAACCATCTTTAATGAGCTGTGGTGCTCTCTTGCGTCATGTAGGTGTACATGAAATCAGAAAACTGTATACATAATAAATCTTTAAAAAACAAAAAAAGAAGCAAAGTAGAACCCTTACCAACAAAGTGGTCTCAATTGCTTTCACTTCATTTATGGTAAAAGAGATTTATGGATAGAGAAAACAAAACAAAATGTTAATAGAATATTGTCTTTATTACCATTACCTCATAATCTCCATCTGGACCAGGTCACTGTTCATAGAACAGAGCCCTGGAAGATTTTGGTTGAATGGGTCTATATATTGGCCCCTATACAGGTCTAACTGGCAAGCCGATTACCTGGGGGGAATCAGCGCCTGTTGAAGGGCAACACAGTAAGGAGGAAGTTAAACATAAGGGGAAGAACATGACCTGATGTCAGTCTCACAAAGCCTTACACTCGCAGAGATAGCAATGGCCATTACAACAGCATCATGGAAGTCACTCCTGCCAGGCTCAGGCTCTGGACAAGGGAACAGATGTCCTCAGGCAAAGGAGCTCCTGGCAGCTATGGTTGTTTCCTGGGATGCTGCTGGCTGGTGACACCTTGTATATCAGCAAAGGGATTGTTGGAGATATGTTTCAAAGACCACCACCACCAGAGACAGGAATGCTCCCTTGAGGGGACCAGGTTAGCAGGAAAGAAGCATGGCCTCTCTGTCCCTTGATTTATTCATCTAAACTACACCATGAGAGAGCAATACTCTACTAGGAAACACCAATGTATGTCAGACACTGCTCTGGAAAAAGGCTGAAAACCCCAAAGGATACAAAAAGAAATTAAAATTCTAGGAATCCTAAACCCCTGTCTTAGATGATATAAAAGAAATGATTACTAAGCAGGGTACAAAATACATAGAAAGCAGTAGATATATGGAAAAGAATAATGAATTTCATGAACATAAAAATAGTCTAAAATGTTATTTTATTTCTTTCTAATTCTAAAATGATAACCACTCTTATAACGGCCTTAGGATACTGGTACAACTGAAATGTTAGCAGAAAATAATAAACCACATTTGGAGACAGAGGAAAGCTGAATCTAAAGCTGCTATAATAACATCAAACTGTCACAAGGACAGACATGGTCAAATTTTTAATTTTGCTTTCCAAGTACAAAGAAATCCAATAATAATAAGTGAGGAGTACTGGCTATATAAACAAATACAAAAAGAATCTTGAGGAATATGTCTGAGGCTGATAAACTGTGGCCATTAATTAAATATAGAAAGAAAAAAAGTTTAGGCTTTTATGTGTCCTTTGGTACCTTGAACTGTAATTGAATATGTAGCAAATAGAGGCTTTGTGACAACCTAGCCCAGAATAGGAGGGAGAGAAAAGAGCTGGAGGACAGACTGGAGAGAAACACCATTTTAGTTAGGGTGTCTGACTTTCTTTTTTTTTTTTTTACATCATAGATTTCATTGTCTCAGACTCAGAAATAATATTAAAATGACTAATATTTCTCATTTACTCACAACTCGCTCCTTTTAATCTTTCTTGAAAGGTTCTTACCTATGTGGCCCTGGGTAACTTTGATCCTGCTGCCTCAGCTATCCAAATCCAGGAATTACTAGCCTGTACCATGTGGGTTATTGAAATGGTCTATTTTTATTCTTTTAAAACAGCTAACATCTAAACTAGGTTCAGGAGTCTGAGTTCTTGGGCTACACCTGGCAGCAGGAAAGATCAGCTCCTTCTGCAAGCGCTCAGTGTCAGGTGGACAGCAGCTGTCCTCTCATGGTACCCTCTGGCTGTTCTTTGAGCTCCATGACACTCAGCTTGACAGTACTGACACAACCATACTAAGACACTCTCCAGGTTCTTTTCAGACTTCAGTTTACAATACCATTATTCTCAAAAAAAATTTTTTTTACTTTAATTCTATTCTATATCTTTGTGAAGCAGGTATTATAAACAAAAGTGAATTTGAAGATACAGAAAAGCTGAAATACTGGCCAAGCACGGTGGCTCATGTCTTTAATCTTAGAATGAAGGAGGGAGGGAGAGGCAGGCAAATCTCTAAGTTAGAAG
Source organism: Ondatra zibethicus (assembly GCA_004026605.1). Classification (NCBI taxonomy): domain Eukaryota; kingdom Metazoa; phylum Chordata; class Mammalia; order Rodentia; family Cricetidae; genus Ondatra; species Ondatra zibethicus. Next base: position 102,546 of record PVIU01002841.1, read on the forward strand.
CTAGCCAAGTATACAGAATGAGTTTCAGGCCAAACAGAAATACACAATGAGATTCTATCTCAAAAAAAAAAAAAAACCCAAAATTAAATAACAACAACAACAACACTGATCTGTTATAAAACATGAATTGAAAAAGTCTAAACACAAGACTTTAAAAAAATCAACAAACGAACATATCCTGATAATGAGATGCTATTTCATTACTGTTTCAAAATTCTCATATGTAGGCATGAGCTTTTGTTCCATGCAAAGACAGGCATCACAGTCAAACAAACAGAAAATGTACTGCAGAAACAGTCTTGAATAATGAAATTTCACTTCAATGCATGGTTTTGCAAGGCATGCAAACACAAATACTAAAAATACTAATACGAAGCAAGTTAAAAAGTAGATTCCCAGAAATCTACTTCCTTGGTCTCCACTGAGTCTAGCAAGCACAAGACATTCACTCATTTATTTATTTGACAGCAGGCACCTGCTATAGTATGCTGGGAAAATGAGAAGACAACTTTTGAGAGTCAGCTCTGTCCTTCCACCATGTGGGACCTGGAGATGAAGCTCAGGCTATTAGGATGGGCCGTGGGCATATTTATATGCTGAGCTACCAGTTCAACACTGCTGTGGGACAACCATTCTGTATGCTGTGAATATATGTTGCTCTTTTATTGGTTGATAATAAAAGCTGCTTTGGTCTACAGCAAGGAGGAACATAGCTAGCTGGAAAGTCAAAGGGAGACTAAAAGAAAAGAGGACAAGGGCAGAGTCTGGGGAGATACCAGCCAGCCGCCAAATGGGCAAGACATATAGAAAATGAAGTAAAAAGCCACAAGCCCCATAGTAAAATGTAGATTAATAGAAATGGCTTAATTTAAGATGTAAGAACTAGTTAGTAATAAGCCTGAGTTATATGCCAAACACTTTGTAATTAATGTTCAGAACTGGGTAGCTGGGAAACAAAAGCACCACCTCCATTTACACAGAGAAAACATAGCTTACAAAGATACATTCCAATTGTTGCAGATGACACAAAGTTAAGCTGAGCACCAGCGTGATGGAAGGAGCATCCCATCCCATTAGTTGCCAGATTAGCGCCTCCATCCTCACAGCCATTTTGCATTCAGTGCCTTAATTTCACATCTCTTCCTTAGTTTTGTTCATATTTACACTAAATTTACTATTTTCAACTTATAAGGTATATTTTGCATGTCATATTTCATTTTATTTGTGAAACAAGAATTATTTCAAACTAAAAGTTGAATAACTGAAGTCTAAGGTATCAAAGAAAGTGATAAATAAATCAGGGTTTAAAAGGCAGAGAAGAGCTCTCAACAGAAATCCTCAGCAGGCATGGGATTTACTGCCATCCACATGCACATTCCTTCCTCCTCTTTGCTTTCCATCCCTGGGTTGTAGCCCCAGTCATTGTTTCAGTGCTGCAGACCTGTCTGCAGTCTTGGTTATCACGGGTTCCCTTTCCTCCCCACTGTTGTCTGGAGACTTCCCTTCTAATTCTCCCTCATCCTCTATTGGGTATTCTCCACCAGGTGCCCTCCTGAGTACAGGCTCTTCTCAGTACTCACAGACACTGATGCCTTGGTAAAATATAAAGATGTATGACCCCTTGAAGACAGGAATTCTGTCTAGATTATTCCATACTTTGACGTCTACAACCTGGTAGAAATCAAGTTCATAAAATCTCACAAGCAGCAATTGCAATTATTTGCTTACAGAAAGGAGTAAAAAAGCATGATAAGGAGGGCTATAAATTTTTTGTACATAATTTGACAAAGAAAAAGGATGCAGATGAAATCCTGTCATGCTGTGTGAAGCTGTGAGACAACATTTCTCCTTAACACTGGGATCCCTTCTTCCCTACCCTGACTTTTAAATATTTGAGCAATACGATCTATCTCCCTACATTTCAGTGTTAAGTAGATTATACTACTGCTAAAAATACCACAATTCCTTTATTGTAGAAATAAAGATGAGCAAGCTATAATAGGATTTTCGCATCAACAATCTTGAACTGAAATCTGTTTCACATTATACCATTTGATATGAAAAGCTTTAAGTCTGGAGACAGGAATAGAAAATAGCAACCATCCATGCAGCCATTATTCTATTTTATCAAATCATAACATTTTGTCATATTTTACTTCATACTTTTACGAAATAAAACATCTTGAACACAGATGAAGACAGTTTCCCACACCCTCCCATTACTATTCCTTACTGCCTAGGAAAGTGTAAGTCTGACATCAATGTGCAAATTTAAATAATGTATGCCATATAAAGAATGTGGAGGGCTAGTTAGTGGCTTCTTAAATGTTATATGAATTATGCATTTGATGATATGGAAGTAAAGATATTCCTATAAACCTTGTTAAAACAGAGCAGCAGAGCCTTACTAAATTACAGCAGAAGTCATTTTAAACACACACTGGAGTTCAGGTATAAATAGAGGAGTCTGTAGGAACGAAAGGATACAGGTCAACCAAGATCAGTGAGCTCCGGGATCCAGCTAGGGATGGGGACTGAGGCACCCACTGCAGGAATCACCAACAATATTTTCCCCATTGGAGGAAGATTTAAAACAAGTATATAAAATGAGTCAAAATACAAACAATATAATTTTCCCTACAGAAACTCACATTAATACTCCTGCTATTGGCAGTAGTAGTCAGTACATCAAATGCACGGGTGTGGCATGTGGCACTCCACATTGTGAAGAATCTCGTCCATGTGATGTAGTAAGACAGAAACGAAAACCAAGCTAACCAGACTCTTTGCAATGATAACAATCTAGTCCACCGTCACTGTTCCTTCTCTAGCTAATTCCATTCTATGCCTTCTATATATCAAGTTGAAAGAACCAAGAAGTCCACAGGCTTCCTCCCATTCACCAAAAACTTAGAAAAAAATCAAATCAACAACAAAAGCATTAGGGCCAAGCAGCTTCAATGATTGGCTGCACAGTGTTATTAAACTATTGAGCCTTGAGTCACAAAGATATCTGAGTACCTACCATCTCCAAAAAGATGTGTCATAAGCCTAGTCAGTACTTGTTTAAGGTCAAACTCCACAAGCTTCACGGCCTCCATGGTGTGTGTCTCTTGCTTATGAGCAGAGCGAGAACTTTCTTCAAAGAGTTCCAAGCTTTCTCCATCCTTCACACCAGCAAATAACTGAAAACCAAAAGGAATAATGAAATGCATTTTTAAAAAGGCCCTAGTTGGTTTCTGTCAAACAATATAGAAATTCTGGGGATAAGAATTATATTTTAACAAAAAAGTAAATTAAAATTAAAAAAAATAAATTTTATAGCTAATATGCACATTGAAACAGTAACTTTGTACTAACAGTACTTTGTACTAACTAACCAAGCTCTGAGTTACCCAGTGTGGCGGGCCCCTGGGGAACTAAAGACACTGCTAAGATCTTTGCTGATAAGTTTTATATTTGCCTGAATTTTCTGTCATTTTGTTACAAGAGACATTATCCTCAATTTTAATGGAAATGCCAAGCTTTAGACTCTAAAATAGTATCCCTAAGTGTCCCACAGGATCTTTCCAATGTGATCTAAGACTAAGTAAGAAAGTACAATTTAAAAATTAAATCCTATAAAGTCTATGAAGACAGGAAGCCTGCTGGAGTTTTAATACTCTATTCTAAAACCCATTTCAGAGCTTTGTGTACATCTCTGCCACTTACTATATACAGAAAGGGGCAAGTTAAATGATAGCTAAGTCTTGGCTCATGATACTTAAAATGGGACATGCCAAATTCACAGATTTATATGGTAAGTAATGTATGAAAATAAGAGTACATGGCACAGTACAACAGCTAAATAAAATTTCCTTAGTATCATCATTACCCACAGCTGTCATCAATTATAAGCTTCTTTTCCAATAAAATAGTGTATCCACGGCTGATGAGATGGCTCAGTAAGTATGTGCTTGCCACAGAACCAGGAAGATCTAAATTCAATCCTAAGCAACCATATGAGAAGCCAGTCACAGTGACATTCATCTGTGATCCCATGGGGAGGAAGAAACCAAAAGCTCTCTGGAGATCACTGGGCAACCAGGCTAACCAAAGCAGTGGGCTTCAAATTCAATGAAAGACCCTATTTCAAAATCTAAAGTGGAAAGTGACAGAGGAAGTCACTTGAGATCCAGCCCTGGCCTGTGTGTGCACACACATTTATAAACACAGGCATATAACCCCCCTATACCCACACATGGACATATCCAACTGTGGTGGCACAGAAGATCAACTTTACCTATGAGGAAACTGGGTCAAAAAAGAGAAATAAAGCCAGGCAGTGGTGCCACAAGCCTTTAAACTCAGCACTTGGGAGGCAAAGCAGGTTGAACTCTGTGAGTTCAGGGCCAACCTGATCTACAGAGCAAGTTCCAGGACAGACAGGGCTACACAGAGAAGAAACCCTGTCTCAAAGAGGGGAGGAGGGAGGTGAGGGGAGAGAAGGAGGGAGGGAGGGAGGGAGGGAGGGAAGGACAGAGAGAAATGGGCAAATGGCCATCATTGTTTACACCTGAGTCCCATGGGAGACAATATTTTACTAAAGGGTTGTCAGTTCTAGTAAAGTTATATTGAATGATTAGAACAATCTTCATACAAAAAAATGATAAAGGCACAAAGAAAGTAACAAAATAGATAGGAATTACTAAGTAAAACTCTACAAAATAGCATGAAAGCAGCAAAACATCAGGCAAAAATTCACTAAGAATGCCTGCCTTCCTAGCACATTAAGGGCAAAGCTGAGCATGTGAGTGACAACTTAGCACAGCTAGCAAGACAAAAAGTACAAGCCAGTAGCTGACCAAGCCATCATGCCTGCTGAACACCACAGAAAGACTCATTCCACTACCCCACCCCACTCCACCCCAACTTGAGGAAATCTCACCAGGTGCCACACCTCCTGGGCAAAGGGGAGCTCCAGCTGTGACCCAAAACCAAGAAAGTCCCATGTAGAGGTCTCCTCTACAAGCCCAAAAAGTCTTTTCAGAAGCTCTAACTACTCTGGGCTTTAAGTGAGTCCCAGGAGTTCTGAAATAACCCACCTTGTGACAATGAATATAGTTCAGGACTCAAGCCTAAGGAACGATGCTGCCCACTATTAGGCTGGGTCTTCCTACATTAATTAACATAAACAAGATGATGCCCTACAGACACCTTCACAGGCCAACTCAGCCCTGAGAACTCCCTTACTGTGACTCTCGTCCCAGGTGATTCTGCACTGAGGAAGTCGCTGACTAACTGGCCATCACAGTTGTGCATCATGTCTGGCATTTTTGAGAACTCTAAACATTAAACACAAAAACGTTTTGTACTGAAGAAATATTTGAACAAACTGTTCAGTCTATATAGCTGGGCACTATTGAAGTGTAAAAGAGAATGCAGAAGACCTTCCTAACAGCTAGAACGATGTCCAACATGCGAAGAAGTAAAAAAGGCCAAGTACAAAGGAGCAAATGCTGCCTTTTCTATAAGATGCAGGAGGACCACAAAGACACACAGTCCTCATGTACCTGCATATGAATAACTGCAGACGTGGAGAATGGACGGGCCACAGGGAGATGGGCAGACACAGTATACACAGGCGAGTGGGGGAAAGGCGTGTGAAGATGGGCAGAGCACAGTGATGACTCTCTAAGCAAAACTTTGTGTAGTTCTAAAGTTGAGAATCAAACTAATATTTAATCCACTCAAAACATGAAAAAGAAAACCAAAACAGGGTGTGGAGAACCCCAAATGTGCTTTCATTTAAATGGCACAGTCACACAGAGGAGATAGAGCACTGGTTGCAGTAACTTTTAAAAGCAGTATATTAAGTCGCTTTATAAGGTTAAAAATGTAATTATAGGGACAAACATGATACACAAGTCAGTTATTTTCTCAACAAGAATATATGGTAACAATTCTTAAATCACTTTAAGTTTTATAAACAGAGGTGAGTTTCTGTCCCCCCCCATTCCGCAACTGCTTCCCAAATTACCACACAGGAGGCTTATATTAATTATAAATGTCTGGCTGGTAACTCAGGTTTATTACTAACTAGCTCTTACACTTAAATTAACCCATAATTCTTATCTATGTTTGGCCACATGGCTTGGTACCTTTCCTCAGCAAGGCTAGAAACAGATGAATATAAATTTCCTGGCTGTGTCTAAGAAGGCCTAGGCATATAACAATAAGAATAATAACAATAAGCATACTCAGGTCTGGGTTTCTAAATACCACTTTCTCATAAAGGAGAAGTTCTTAGAGAAGTAACTGATTCTAAGATGGGGAAACCCTGCTAAATACAAAGTTACAAGAATCCAGACACAGGAGGCTACCACAAGGGGTTCTTAATATAAATAAAGTTGAGCAAGGATCACAGCACAGATACAAAAACAAATATCCAGAAATCAAGGAAGATATTAAATATTGGATTAACATGTACAGAGAATAAAACTCTAATGAATGCATTTAGAAGAAAACCAAAACCACAGTAATTCAGAAGATGACCAATGGATTCTAATGTTGATGGGAGGAAATACAAGAAGCAGGGTAAAGTGGTTCACAGAAATTTCTTAATTACGTCAAAAAATAGTAACTGTAATGACAGAGAAACATACTATCTTTATGAAATAATCAGTCCCATGATAGGATCATGAGAAGATATGAGACAATGTCCAAATAAGCAACAGCCTATGAAAGATGTAGCATATGCTACGAAGAGCCAGTCATTCAAGACCAGTGGTTCTCAACCTATGGGTCACGACCTCTGGAGGAGTTGAACAACCCTTTCACAAGGGTTACCTGAAATCATCCCAAAACACAGGTATTTACAGCAGCAAAATTACAGTTATGAAGTAGCAACAAAAATAATTTTATGGTTGGGAGTCACCACATCATGAGGAACTGTATTAAAGGATCACAGCATTAGGAAGGTTGAGAACCACTGCTCTAGACAAAGAAAACTGTCTTAGTTTAAGGAAGGTAGTGAGGACACGCCCAACACACAGAATATCATTCTGTGTGGAATTCTGACTCAAGTGGGGAGAAAGGTTTAATTCCAGCAAAGATGTCTGCATGTTCTATTTAACTCTTCAGATCTGCATGATTTTTTGTTGTTTGTTTCATTTTGTATTTTTTTTAAATAAAGACTAATTTTGAAAAACAGTTTTAGGTTGACAGCAAAGGTGAGAGCAATCAATATGCCTGCCACCTACCCACCCCACAACACATACTGCTTGCCTACCACACATATACATATACTTCCTCTACTAACAACATCCCACCAAATGCTACACCTTACGTGACTACAGGCATGAACTGGCATATTAACAGATAGCCACAGTGCTTAGTGTACATCAGCTGTGATCACGGCAGCAAGCAGAGTTTACATTAGGAATCACTACCGGAGCAGTTCTATGGTTTCTGTAGATATCCAGTAAGATGTAGCCACTATTTAACACTATACAAAATAGTTTCAGTGCTCTAAATATGACCCGTGCTCTACCAATTTATCTGTCTCTCCCCCAGCAAACCCTGGTGTCCACTGATCTTTTCACTTCAGTCTAAAGTTTCTTTTCCAAAATATCATAATTGGAAGCATAGAGTGGTCAGACTTTTCCAATTGGCTCCTTTCACTTAGCTATATGCACTTAATTTCTCTCTGTATCTTCAATGGCTTGATAGTTCATGTATGGGATTGTTTTGAATAAAACATTTTTACTATTTATACATTTTTGAAATTTGATTTTTAAAACACTTTTTAGGCTACACCTTAGAATTGCAAGAGCTGAAACAATTGGGTATTATTTTGCCAACCCTGCAACAGCATTGTCCAGAAGTGTGTATCTATGTTAGGTGATTGTACGCCTGGGGATAGAAGCTAATCACTAGGAAGCCTGAAGGCCTATCTGAGGGAGATTTCACCCTCAAAGACTATATAGCCAGAGCTCTAGGACCAATTTGCAACTTAAGATAAGAGTTGCAGGGTTTCACTCCCCCATCCTGTTTAGTCTCCAAGTAGCCCTAAAGAGGAGGACAGAACTGCAAACAGAAATCCCCAAAATGCACTTGTGCCTTCTCTAGACTCTCAGTTCAATGCACATGTCCGCTCCTAAGGGCAGTGCCCCACTTCTATAAGCTTTAAATGCAGCAAGGGACAGTGAGACGGTGCAGCTGTTAAAGGAGCATACCACTAAGAGTGACAATTCTCAGAAGTCCCAAGGTAAAATGACAGAATTAACTCCCATGTTTCCTGTATCTCCAGAAAAAAGACTGACAGACAGACAGACAGACACACACACACACACAGCAACATTATTTCATGGGTTGCTTGCCTCTTTTTAAAACTATTCCCTTTATCACTTCTTTCAGCACATCTAATCCACACTTAGAACAAACTTCTTGATTTTGGCCTTGTAAACTGCTTTCAGAATCATATTACAAGACTACCGGGAAGTGAATGTCTTTCATATTTTATCCCTGGCTTGTTTGTTTTGTGGAGCTGAATGTTAAACACAGGGTCATAGAATACCTGCAAAATTCAAGATGTTGTTATTTTTTTCTGCTGTGTAGTACTCCATTGTGTAAATGTACCACATTTTCCTTATCCATTCTTCAGTCAAGGGGCATTTAGGTTGTTTCCAGGTTCTGATTATGACAAACAATGCTGCTTTGAACGTAGCTGAGTACATGTCCTTGTGGTACAATTGAGCATCCTTTGGATATATACCCAAAAGTGGTATTACTGGGTCTTGAGGAAGGTTGTTTCCTAATTGTCTGAGAAATCACCACACTGATATCCAAAGGGGCTGTACCAGCTTGCACTCCCACCAGCAATGCAGGAATGTCTCCTTTACCCCACAACCTCTCCAGCATAAGTTGTCATCAGTGTTTTTGATTTTGGCCATTCTTACAGGTGTAAAATAGAATCTCAGAGTTGTTTCGATTTGCATTTCTCTGATGACTAAGGATGTTGAACATTTCCTTAAGTGTCTTTCAGCCATTTTAGAATAATTCACTTTTGTGACCCCTTCTTCTTTCTCCATATCCCCTTCTCCTTCTGGTTCCTGTCTATGTCCAATCACCTCATAGTCTCTCTTGTGTCACCTGTGTTCTAGTTCCTGCCTGTCCTCAATACCTTCTTTCCCCCTTATCACTGCCCCCTTCTGCTTATATGACCTCTACCACACCTACCCATATGTATGTATATATGTATGTAAACATTTCAAGTAAGGCTCTGCATATGAGAAAAAACAGGTGGTACTATTCTGAATCTGGGTTACCTTGCTTAATGTAATATTTTCAGATTCATCTATTGCCCAGAAATATCATAATTTCACTATTCTCTACAGTTGAATGAAATCCCATGTTGCATATGTCCCACAGCTACACGATCCATTGTGTACTGATGGACACCTAGCTAGGCTGATTCCACTGTCTTGGTATTAAGAGTAGAGCAGCAATAAGCATGGATGGACAAATTTCTGTGAGGTGGAATGCACGCAGCACCTTAGGTATTTGACTAGAGGTGGCAGAGCGGGGTCATATAGTAGCGTAACTTCTTTTAGTTTTTTGATAACTTTCCACACTGATCCCCACACTAATTACACCAGCTCATACTCCCACCAATAATGCATAGGGTTTTCTTTGCCCCATGCTAGCTAGCATCTATCTGTTCCTCTTTGTTTCATGGCGCAGGCCATGCTGACCGAAATGAGATGGAATCTCAAAGAAGTTTTAATTTAGGTTTGTTGACAGCTAAGAATATTAAATATTTTTTAAAATATTTATTGGCCATTTCAGTTTCTTCTTTGGCCAAGTGTCCATTTCATACAACAATTTACTGACTGGCAATTCTGTTATTTTGATGTTTAACTTTTGTAGTTCTTTATATATTCTAGATATTAGTATGTTGTCTGGCAAAGATCTTCTCCCATTCTATACACTGCCAATAGAGCAGACGGCCTACATATAGTTTTTGATGTGCTATTCATCTTATGTTTCTCTATATTTATAAGCTTATGGACAAATGTCATTACATTGTTAGCAAAGAAAAATAGAAACTTCTTTCAAATTAGCATTAGACCTGAGTATACTTGATCATATAAGAAGCCAAAGACTTCAACTTTAATCCAATGTGGCCATTTTCCTGGTTTTCCTAAACCACAGCTGAGGATGGGCACACCGACAATAAAATCTAAAGCCAAGACTCAGCCAATAGCATCACATAAGGTGACAAGAAGGCTTGTTCACTCTGTGGTGTAGGAGGTCCTTCTGTCTATGTGTTGCTTTTATTGGTTAATAAAGGAACTGCTTTGGCCTATAGCAGAGCTGTAGGGGAACAGAGCTGGGGAGGGGGAACTAAACGGAATGCTGATAGAAAGGAAGGTTTAGTCAGGAGATGCCATGGAACTGCCAGAGACAGATGCTGGGAACTCTACCGGGTAAGCCACAGTAACGTGGTGATACACAGATTAATAGAAATGGGTTAAATTAATATGTAAGAGTTAGCCAATAAGGAACTAGAGCTAATAGGCCAAGCAGGGATTTAATTAATACAGTTTCTGTGTAGTTATTTCAGGGCTAAGCTAGCCTGGCAGCTAGGAAAAAACAAGCGGCCTCTCCTCCAACAACTCTGCCCTTTCCTAGAAGATCATCATGGAAGTCTTGACAAAGGCGCCTGATGCAGCTGTCAGTCACTACATAAGAAAACTAGAACTACCCTGGTGTACCTTACTCCAAACACCAAGTACTTGCCTGGTAATATTAACGAATATCTTACATTGGTATTAAAGTGTACTACCGCGTGAAAAACACATGGTCCTCCCTCTACCACATGCAGCTCCTTCCACTGCGACTGTGCTTCCACACCACCTCTTCACACACAGTTGCAGTTACCAACTAGGAGGCAAGTTGTAGCCTATAGAATTCAATTCTGGACTCTGGCAAAGCACTTCAACAAATCAGAAGCACTGGAATGTTTATGTAGATACATCAAACATGCCAAAAATCTCAGGGGGAAAGTAAGGAGCAGCAATTGCGTGTACTAGGAAAACTTAAATAACTCCTATTTAACAGGTACCCTTTAGGGGTTCTTAGTATCATTAATAAAAGAATTTTATAATGGACTCAGGTGGAAGCACAAGAACAATTTTATCAGAGTTAAAAAGAAAAATCACAGGGCACCAGGCAGGCAAGCAGCAAAACCTCAGCTGCTGCCTAGACAAGAATGGAGGAAAGAAGGGAAAACTAAGCCATTTAAGTTGTGGGGCCAGGGAAACTTGTGAGGAAGGAAGCCAAAATGTGGGGGGGAGGGTATTATAAAAAGAGATAAAAAGAAGTGAAGGAAAGAGTACTGCTTTATTGAATGGTTTGGAAGAGCTGGCAGACATAAGATCCCCACATAGTTACAGTACTTAAGCTTCTTCACTAGGGGTTCTGGGATGGAATAGTAGAGTATCTCATTATTTTGAGATTACTATTAATGAATTATAATTAATAAATTGTTCTATTTCTTTAGCATGGCTTTATATGAGTCCACAGTCCTAGTTGTGATCGCTTAGCCAAAGAGACTGAACCAGCCCAACTGGAATGTTGGGACTACACTCAGACTAGGAATTCAAGTCTCTCACCCAGTGTTTCCTACTCAAGCACTATATTGCAGTTTAGGACAATGTCATATAAAAGGAGCCAAGCACCATAAGGCTATTTTTAAACTAGTAATGGTTACATAGTGAGTTCCAGACATCTTTGACCTCCAGAGTACATGAGGATAACAAACTGTATCTGGAACACATACAATGCAGCACTGATAAAGAACAAGATCATCTAATCAGAGCCAGCTATTATTTCTATGCCCAGATAAAATAAGGAAAAGACATAGAGGGATACAGATGGGGTGAGGAGTAAGGTTGCTTGGAATGATTTCACCCCAGACCCAGAAACTTAAAGAGTGGTTTCTCACTTAACCTGGTGATGGGGAGTCAGAAACCACAGTGTTGATGGAAACTTAGCTTTCCATTAACCACACAGAATAGGCCATGTCAGTCATTTTCAGATCAGTCTTTCTTTATTTCTGACATTTTCTTAAGTATCTCTACATAAACTCAAATGACCCAAAATACAAATGCTATCCTCACTGTATAAGTCAGGGGAAATAGTTCAAATGAGAACAGAACAGATAAAAGAAATTGATTCAGATACGGTTAAACAATGAAAGTGGATAACAAAAGCTGATTCTATTTAAAATTTAGAAAGCAAAAAAATATTTTGCAAAAGGTCTTAGAAATTAAGCAAATTTTCAAATAGGCAAATTTAAAAAGAGAAAAAAAGGATGGTCAGAATAATATATAAACATGCAAATTCCAAATGGCCAAAGAGAAAGGAGTCAGATGAAAGCAGAATTCCAGTTATACCACAGCCCAGGCCCTTTCCTGTTTGCTTATTTAAATATCCTTTTCTATTTGCTCATTTAAGTATCCAGAGATCGCTCACTCCTTCTGCACCACAAGTCTTGTGTGTGAGTGCTAGACTCTATTTATACTGCCTATTTCTCTAGGGTTTTGTGACAGAGCTCATGAAGCTCTGACTACTCACAGAACCATCAGCTGATGACAATAGGCACGGTCTACCTTATAAGGCCATACCCAACCCACTACATTGCTTCATTGAATGCCCATAACACTTACCATATTCCAGTCACTCCAGTAAGAACTCAGGGGGTTAAAAAGTTAACGGAGGAAAAACATTGCATAATTGATGGTTCCTGAAACCAAACCCAACTGTATGATTGTGATCCAGTCTCAGACCCAGAGCCCTCTCTCTGACTTCAATACAGAAAGGACCAGACAGACAGAATGAAAATTTGATATAAAACATGAACATAACTGAGCTGCCAGATCCCAAACACTTACATTTCCTGAGACACTGCATAAAGTAATGATAGTTTACTCCAATCAAAACAGGTTTATTATATAAGGATCACTAAATTCTATCATAATCATCGCCATCATTATATTTATATTATTATTATTAATTGGGGTTGGGAGATAACCCAGTCCGTAAAGTGAGAGCACTGCAAGTATGAGGCCTACAACCTACACTAAAAAATAGTCAGATATGCTGATGCATGCTTGCTTATAATCCCAGTGCTAGGGAAGGAGAAACAAACAGATGCCGGGGACTCTCTCTCCAGCCAGCCTAGTATAGCTGGTGAGTTCCGGTCTTAAAGTGAACAGCTCCTGAAGAACAGCACAAAGGCTGACCTCAAGCCTCTACGAGCATGTGCTGTACACACGGACATAATTATCAACAAACAGTTAAGCTTGCCTTTTGAGTACACTAAGCATCTATGAACTTGCACACAAGTGGACAGTTTGGGGACCATTCACAGTGTGCGTTCCACACAGATGAAATGATCCATACTAGCACTACTCACAGAAAAATGGCAAATGTTAAAAATTGTGTGAACTTCAAGAGCAATGTACAATATGGGAGATGGGTGTCCTGGAGCATCCTGGCGCGTTCCGGTGGGTCCTGGCGCATCCTGGGACATTCTGGAACATCCTGGAGCACCTATGCTAACCCCTATGCTATGTTTGACTCCAATGATCTCAACCCTTTCTTCCTAAATTGAGCAAGAGAAGTAACTAAAAGAAAAAGAAAAGAAACTAAGGCGAAAAGCATCTCAGTGTTGAATAAATCATACACAGAGAGATCAAAGGGGATTGGAAACAACTGCTCAGAGAACTGTTCAGAAGAATCCCTCCAGAAGGAAGAAGCAAGTCTGTGACATTCTGTACCACGTATAAACTCTGAAAGATGATGTGACCAAGAAAATATTCAGTCAATGCCTACAGAACTTGTATGAGTGAACAGAGACTCAGAAGACAGGGCCCTTCTTGGGCACTCAGCAAGCACATCTACAGAACACACCTAATGCATTCTGCATTAACCCAAAAATGCTGACAAAAAAAAACCCAACTTTTCTGTCGGAGTCCTGAATCAGGAGAAGGGGAGAGGTGGGAAAAGCAGGCATTAGTGATCTCTTTGTGACTAGCCTAGACATTGTCAGGCATGATGTTAAGTAGCACTCAGGAGACTGAAGCTGGTAGATAAAGCTGAAGTAGCCTGGGCTACATAGGGAGAGTCACTTTCAAACAAACAGTATTTTGGAGGTGAGGGGACCCTACAATAGACAGGGAGGTGCTGGACTAAGAACCTATGATAGGAGTAGAAGTGAGACTATGTTTAAGATGAGAATAAAGTGCAACTTCTTTAAACTGCAAGACATTTCTGAACTGTAACATCAAAACAGATGTGATAAAATCAATTAATCACATTTGAAAATTACAAGCCTTTGATAAAATAGCCACTATTATATCAGCAATGTGGCTACATAGACGCTTATAAAGCAATCCCTGTCTGAGGTAATAGAGCAAAAAGACTTCAGGACTACAGGCATGGCATAAAGCATTTCTGCTCCGCATGGTATCAAATGTGAAGGAAAGTCAGATGAGGAATGGCAAGAGCGCCGTGAATCATGGGAATGGGAACTACGGCTGGGACTGCAGTCAAGCACAGACACCGAAGGCATGAAAGAACGGAGGGCAGGGCCACAAATCCGGGTTATACAAACCATTCTTTTAATAAGAGAATGGGCAATGAAAGGAGAAAGAAGAGACAGAATGACTTCAAAAACTGGACAATTGTCATCAAGTGAAATTCAGGTTAATAGCATGCTTTGTCCAGATCTTGGTGCAGTTCTGCAGGTCATTTTGTTTTAAAATCTAATTAACCCACATAACTTTATTAGAAAATGCTTAAGAGAAAAGACTCAAAGATTCATGGGCAAATTAAACAGGACAAATAGTTACTTTTTCAGCAATATGAGAGGTCTTAGACAATTAGAAAAATCAGGAGATATTTTCTGACAGAAAAAAATCTAACTGAAGTGCTTGGATGTGAAAACCCAAGACATCCATGAGATACAGAGTGGCTACGTAATTCCACATGTATGCAGAGTCCTTCCTACCTTCCTTCCCACATTTTGTAGTTCCCTAGGCCTAGGCAGCAGCTTTCAGAGAACTGAGTTATACAGAGGAACTATTGAGAACAACTGCCCACTAACAGCTGATAAGGGGACTTGGAGGGAACAGACAGATCCATTATTGATTCCCTCAAATGAGCCTGCTGCAGATTACAGGACATAAACACTGTCTGCTTATAAATTCCCCAACACTCATTGTGTAACAACTCAACACTTTACAGTCACTCGCAGAGCTCCCTGATTCTGTGCTCTGCTGAGACAGAAGTGAGTACAGAGTGCACAACAACAGAGCAAACACAGTTTCATTCCAAATTCATAGCTTAAGCATTGTAGGCCAGCATGAGACCACTGCCATCTAGAGGCAGAGGCCAGGGAGCTGCTCCATCACTGACCAGGCTATAAGATTTGTCATCAAAAAGTATTCTCCTTTATTTCCATTTTCAAAAGATTAAAGTCTAGCAGATTGTAGTTGTAATGCCTTTCAAACTAAAGTCAGACATAACTGACGCCAGGGCCATATTAATTTACTAAGGTACCAGATGATTTTTTTTTCTGCACTTTTTTACCCTCAATGGTATATATAATTCCTGAAAGAGATAAACAGTGTTTCTAAAACAATCCCAAGGTAAGAGGGAGACAGACAACACAGATCACTGGCTCAGCTCTGCATTTGGAAGTCGCCAGCTCCTTCCAATGCCAATGAAAATCTAAGAGGCCAGAGAGGGAAGGTTTGGAAATACAGATAGTAACAGAGAGAAATCGCTTCAGGATGGGCACAGTAACACACCCGTCATCACAGCAAAGCAATGCTGAAGCAGATGACCCAGCTGAGCCACAGAGGCTAACACTTGCTTGGTGACAACAGCAATATATTGTCTTAAAAGAAGAAGAAGAAAAAAACTTTAAGGTTCACTGCTATGGTTTAAATCTGAAATATTCCCCTGAGGGCTTGTCTGTAAAGACAGGTCCCCAACCTGTGGTCACTCCTAAAAAGTAGTAAAGGAAGCCCTGTTGTTTGGGGCATGTTCTTAAAGATTATGAAAGCCCAAATACTTGGTCTCTCTCTTTGCTTCCCATATACCACAAAGTGAGCACTCTGCTGCCTTAGAAGTTCCCACCAGGATGAACTGAATCTGTCACCATAGGCCAAAGTCAACAAGGCCAAGTGACCAGAGACTAAAATAAGCCTTTCTTCAAACACTGATATATCTTAGGGAATTATTATAGTAAAAAAAAAAATCCTGGCTATTACCTTAATTGTGATAAATATGCCATGGTATTTGTTGGAAAGCTGCGGTTAGGGATTTCAAGAGTTCTCTCTCTTGTTGGCAACATTTCTATAAAACAAATAATATGTTCTATAATAAAAGTGGAGATGATATACCCCTTTAACTGAAATCAGCACAATGCAGAAAGAGTCACATCAAACTCTTACTGTAAATGAAGATGGATGAGCATGACTTTCTAATAGTTTCAGCACTAGCAAAGGTCTCTGAGTACTAGCAAGACCTCCAGAGCAGGAACCATCACCACAATGACGTCATCACCATATGAAGCACTGCATATGCTTCATGCTGTCCTTGCCAATTACTTGATTAATTTAGAACTATCTCAACAAGCCCACACTGAGTAAAGCAGCACATATCAGGGTTGAAATTTTTAACTGTTCTCTTCAATTAACATCAAACACTACACTAAAAACACATTCCACATTAGAATATCTATTCCCACCTCTCTATCTTCACTTGAGAAAAAAAAATGTTGGTCCAGCTCTCTTCCCAAAAAACAGAAGCCATCCAATAGGAAATCTCCCAGAGTCTAGTCCTCCATCCCCTTCCATAACCATTCCTGTCTTTGATATAACCAGGCTTCAAGCCTTCACTCTTGCTTGACTTTAGGGAAGGTAATTATTCTTGAAGCACACTTTCTTCTGGGCAGGCTCTAGACCATACCCCTCCCCTGCCTCCTAGACAAACTTTATCACCTTCCTGTGTCCTCAAAGTCCTTAAGTAGAGCTCATGTCGCCATTTCCATGCTCGCTATCCCTAATTGGACTCTTCACCTCAACAAACACATTTAATTCTGTCCTCCGAACAAGCAAACCTAACAAATGAAAACTGGCTGTTAGGCCAGATCATGCTCCCGGTCCTGAGTTCACAGTGAAGGGGCTCACTCCTTTGCCATCTTCCTCACAGCTTCTTCTTCCCTCTACTGCCACTATGTATTTGTAATCCATAAGCCTCATGCTCACCTTTCTGTGCTCCTTCATCTGCATACTGTGTTTTTATAACTCTAGCTTCCAACTACGAACCAATGCCTTTGAGTATGGATGTCATAATTTCTTGGAAATTTATCCAAAATGCACTTCACTCCAAAAGCTGTGCTGGGACCCAAGTATACACCTACATATAAGGTGTCTCCATGTGCAAATTCTTCACCTAAACATAGACTAGGCTCAATTCTCTTTCCTCTTCCCATCATAAAACATAACTCTCTTGTAATCCTTAATTCTGCAAATGGTACCAGGAAAACAATGCCAGGGATTCTACTTCCCCTCTCCTCCCCACATACAATGATAAAATCCAGTCAATTTTACCTCCTTCAAGTATCTCCTTAGCCAGGCCTGCACTCAACCAGTCTCCTGGGAAGCAAACGTTTTCTCATATGTCTTTCTAGCACCAATCTTTCATGGTGCTGCTACATGCTTCATATTACCGAAAAAGGTCAATTTTGTTGTCTCATTCTTATTCTTCAGTATTACTGAAGAGCTCTACTTTTTTTTTTTTAAACTGAAGTTCAAATGCCCAGAAAGTTACACAGGAAGCCCTTCATGAAGTTGCTCAAGCCTCCCACTTTTCCTTCATCACCTATCATCTCCCCATGTGCCAGGCATGCCATGATACACGTTCTAGGGATGTGTCACAATTGTCCTATTTTGAAGCTATCAAATATGCTACTCCTAATACTTTTTCTGCAACCATACTGTTTTGTTCAGGATTCTCTAAAATACCATTATTTTAATATCAGAAGTGATTTCTCATTTCTATGTGCTGACCATCTTTCTCAGCATATTAATTGCATGGTATGGAGCCTTGTTTATCTCTCAGAAGGCTAAGAGGAATGAACAGTGCTTAGTCAAGATCTTCTTTTATCCCAACCCTGCTTAAGAGTAAGTTCCCAAGAACATGTGCCATCTAAACACAAAGGCAAACTATAGCCAACTCAGCTAAACCAAAGCCTATAGGTAAATAGATGACCTGTGAGCCTCAGGACAGGGCAGCTGTATAGAAAGTGATAGATATAGCCTGTAACTCCAGTAAGTACTGCCTCATCTATTAATTCTTGGCTCAGAAAGAAATAAGTAAGAATCCCCTCGAAACAGAGTCACATGTACATACCTCACCACAGGAACTCCCAGGCCTTCACATCCCATGAACACAGCAAGCAAATTCAATTATATTATTCAAATCTGACTAAAGCATTTCAGCAAATATTAAGTATTCAAATCACTTTGGAGAGGATTGGGATATCTTATATTAAAGGGATAGCAGATTCATCTAAGTGGATTTGAGCTGCTAATTTCCATGGTTTTTAATTTCTTTAAACAACTGGGATTGTCTGCTTCTCATTGGGGAGGACTTGTGTTTGAAGGGGCCAGTTAAACAGCTCTCTGTCCTCAGGTCTCTGTGGGAAGTCCATTCTTGCTTCAGCTAATTGATATCGAACCAATTTTATCTTTCCTTGGATTTTCTGTAATGCACCACATGCCAATTAATCAAATTAGAGAGATCAGCACAGGGGAGGGAATGCACTGAAACTGTGTATTGCAAGAAACAGATTTCATTCTCTCCCTGCTGCTGTCTTATTTCCTCTCCCTGTCATGAGACTTTGTGACAATGGAGTAAGAGGAAGAGATCTGAAATAGGTCGTGTGTCAAGACACTCTAACTGTAAGAACAATGACTGCCAGACAGCCAAAGCAAATGTTGCTTGTCAGGATACCCAACTTCCACTAGACACACTCTTCTAGCTTCAGTCTAAGCTTTTTAGGAAAACAGTCATCCTTCATTGAAAGTGACTTTCAGTCCCAAACCCACATAATCTACCCAAATCTTCCAGCTTCTGTAATATAAAACTCAACTTGAATAGTCAGATCACAAGCTAAGTAACCTGAAGATATGTTCCTGAGATGTCAGGTTCAACAGAAGTTCTCAGGGAGGCAGGGTCACCAACATGACGGTGGGGATGAGCTGAGGCTGTCCTCCATCATCATCCAGGGTAGCAGCATCTGGAGACCCTGCTTCCAGGTGTTCACATCTGTTGTGAGTTAGCCTCCTGCTTTATTAATTCTCACATGGACTCTATAGCACCTTTCTTCTCTCGTAGGTTACCCCAGGGACACTGATGGGAGAATGTTGCTCTGGCCTACACATAGAAACACAAGAAACTTTAATACATTAAAGAAAGGAAACTACAGACAGTTGTACACAAAGAGCAAGAGATATTCAGTGTGCGGACATGCTGAGATAAAAAGCAAGTATGGTAACTGAGGTGACAATGCAGTGCCCCATCCGTGTTTATAATCCCAGTAATCGGGAAGTGGAAGCAAGAGGTACTAGACTGGGGCTTTGCCAGCCAGAGTCCAGCTGAATCAGTAAACACTGGGTTAGTTGGGAGACCCTGTCTTAAAAAATAAGGTATAAAGCATAAAGACATCTAATCTCCACCTCTGCCTTCCACAACACACATGCATATGTACATACACATGCACACACACACACACACACAAATAATCACACTCCTCTGTGTGTACATATGCAGAAATGGTAAAAATGAAATAAAAAGCAACAATCAAAAATGGCAACAACAAAAACACCACATCCCCATGTGAACTGGATCTCATGACAAACAACAGTTTAAAGGAGAAAGGAACATCCATTCTGCTTGCTCCTATAGGAGATGGGAATAAATACAGAGACCCACAAAACAATTGCACAGGGTGAAAGATCTTGGAACACTCAGTCCTAAATAGGGTGTCTCCATCAAATCTCTCCCCTAGCGGCTCAGGGAACACTAGCGAAAAGGAAGTGGAAAGATTATAAGATGCAGAGGTGATAAAGGACACCACGAACACAAGACCTTCTAAACACAGCATGACCAACACATGTATGAACTCAGAAACTGTGGCTGCGTGCACAGGGTCTGCACAGGTCTGGACCATCCAGACAGGGTCCTAGGACTGACAGGGGAAGTGGACATATACCCCCATCTTTTAACCCACAAGTTATCTCTAATTGATAACCACTTTCAAAAAACAATTTAAAAATTTTAAAAATTAGTTTTCTCCAACAGAGTCTCCACTGGGTATATAAACCACACTTAAGGGAAGGCCTTATACCTAGCAGTAGATAGCCAACTAAACTCAATGGCAGTTTTTTGAGGTTCTCTGTCTACTAATTCTTTATTACGGTTTCTTCTTAAAATCATACATGTCCTTCTCATACGGATTATGGTTTCAGTTTTGTGCTTCTATAGGATTTCTGTGTGTGTGAACATGTCTCTATACCTATATGTGCTTCTTGTCTTTTTCTTTGGCCCTTTTTCTTCTGTTTGTTCGGTCTCAATCTTGTTTATTTGTTTTTATTTTATTTTTATTATTTTTATTGATTTTTTTGATCCTTATTTGTATTCTAATGAGTGAAAGAAGCAGTGTGGATTTGGGTGGGTAAGGAAGTGGCAAGGATCTAGAAGTTGGGGCAGAGGAAACCATAATCAGAACATATTATATGAAAAAAGCCTATTTTCAATAAAACAAAGAGTATGGGGGATGGAGGGAGGAAGGGACGGAGGGAGGAAGACAAACAAAAGGACAAGGTGGAGGAATCCTGAGGACACCTGAACTCCCAAGGGTTCTGTTGTTCTGGAGACTCACCATCAATGTAAACAAACTCCTAAGCTTTGAGACACATTTGGAAAGCTGGAATTCCCACAATTCTTCTGAATGAAACTAGCAGCAGATCTTTAATGATACCCTGTGTTGACTGCAGGTTCCAAACAAGGATGGACTCTTTCAGTAATAAATCACCACTAGTGCACTTGATTCATTGTGGATGAATTTGTTGTAGCTTACTTGATAAACCAATAGTATATATTAACATATGACAAAATCAGTATTTAACAATCTAATTCTAAAATGATTTACTAGAGTTCAAATAATCATTTGTACCATTAGTGCCAAAGCAGGTAATGCATATTCTACATAGTCCCACCACAAGACCCTCATGAAGAGACACAGCACATCCTGAAAGGGGAAAGAATCAATGTGACTCGATCAAAGGGATTTGATCTTATTTAGGAGTCAGTGACCTTAAAAAAAATTAAAAATTTAGAATTATCAACTATACACAGAGGTTTCTCTGTCCCTCCCCATCCTGCAGCTGCTTATAAATTCAGAGGTTTAATATTAATTACAGAATGTTTGGCCTGTAGTTCAGGCTTATTACTAACTAGCTCTTACATTTAAAGTAACTATTTCTATTCATCTATGTATTGCCATGTGGCCGTAGCATTACCAGTCTGCTGGCATCTTGCTTCTTGGGAGGCTGGCTCACATATTCCTCAACCCTGCCCGTCTTTCTCCCTGAATTCAGGTTGGATTTTCCACCTAGCTATATCCTGCCTTGCTATAGGCCAAAGCAGTTTTTATTATCAACCAATGAGAGCAACATATATTTGCAGTGTACATAAGGGTTATCCCACAGCAATCAACCAAGAAAATGTAAACCCTAAAAATTCATCATCTGACTCAGAATCCTTCTGATAAGAAGGTTCTTTATATTTGCCTGGTATAATATAATTTTAAGCCTGGCTCACAAATCCTAAATAACACAAACAATAACTGAGGCAAAGACTACCACTTAACAGGTCTCAAAGGATCAGTGTGTAGTGGATGAGCTCTCAGCCCAGTGGGATATGAGTGTCACCACTATCAGGGTTGACAGGGAAAGCATCTCACCTACCATCTAGCAACTTCCCAAGCTAAATCTGTGAAATGATGCCAGTCCATCCCTGCTAACAGCATCCAGGTATATGTAACCACACAAAGAGATGTGGTCCCCGGCAAAGTGTGACATCTACTGTGCAAGAGTGCGAGAACACTGAATATATTTCTGTCACTTTCACACTTCACTTAGACTAGTAGAAAAGACACTGTCACTGTATTTATATGGATTCAATAAAACCTAAGGAGGCCTCTTGGCCTTCTGTAGTAGCACTATGCAAATGGCAGCCATTTTCTTGACATCTTGGAGGAATAAAATGAAAGCTCAACTACTTCTTTTGATGTCATTAGCGGTCCCAGAGCCTAAGTCCTCACCATTCAGTACATGCTTCTATGTACTAAAAAGCAGTATTGTGGAAACCTACATATTAATTATATCCAGAAACTTTAAATTAGTATTCACAGCAACTGTGTTTGTTTCTCTAGGTGTGGCTTTTCCATACCAATCCACTTTACTGGCGGGATAATAGCCTGTCTCCCAAAATGGGTCTAAACATCTTGGCAAGAGAGTACCTCGTTTTGCCAGTTATTGCTTTATTGCTTCTTCAAAATCAAGCAATCCTTCATTGACTGCTCTGTGAGAACCTGGTGGGCCCTTGAAACGTGTTTCTTTTGCCAGTGGACACAATGTGAAGAAGTCCCTAGAGGCTGCTAGGGCGATATCACAAAGGAAGGAATTCTAACTCCTCGGGGGCACTTTACTCTGCACTGCACAGAGGGCAAGCAGGGGTATGGGCTCCCCCATTGGCTCCCTCAGAGACAGACAGTTTCCTCCAGTCCCTCTCTGTCATTTGCGTAACAATATTTCTTGAAGGCAATGCTTCCAAGACAGCCTTTGCTAAAGGGATTATTTTCATCAAATTCTTAATCGATCTTCCCTGATCAACTTACTGCATGATTTCTTCTTCCTCTGGAAGAAGGAATGGCTCTAAGAATGTCTGACCAGAAATGTGGATACATGAACCACCATGTACTTAAATGTGTTAGTCGCCATCTTTTGCAGAGTGCAAACTGACAATCTGGACTGAAGGTGACATCCAAGCTCTGTGCCTAGTAGCAATCTCTCTGTTCAGGATTCCTGTCAACAAAGAAGAGACAAATAAGTCTGGCACCCTCAAGGAACCTATTAATCTGGTGGGGACACCAGGGATATTTCAAGACAAGGGGATATTTCAAGAAAGCAAGCTACACAATGCAACAGTAAGCACCAAAAGCTCCTATATAAGGTTGCATCATGGGTCTCAGGCTAAGAGGCTAAAAGGTCTATCTTACAGAAATCAACAATGCAAAAGCCCTATGCCATAGAAAAGACTGGTCTAATCAAATGTGCCTCCAAATCCCTCTATGTCTTCCAATAATAGGTACTACCCAAAATCCCATGAGCTATGGATTCATGTGATCAGTAATTTCACTGTCAGATAAAAAAGTAAGTAAACACCTGGGTAAAAGGGGAAAAAAAATTAAAGACAAGCTGTTTCTAGTAAGTGTGTCTTTGACAGGAGCCCTGCCTAAAAGATTTTTAAAGAAGAGATTAGAGAAATGTGGTGACTGTGATCTATCAAGACGAAATTAAACTGCCCTCAATAAAACTCCTCCACATGAGGCTATTAAGGAAACCCAATAACCACACACTAGAAAATAAATAACCGTCATTCACTAAAAGACAGAAAAGTGATTTGGGGCTGAAAGCAGAAATAAAGAGAGTACCTTTGTCTCACAGTAAGAGTGACAGTGGGGAAGCCCAAGATAGGAGGGCTCTAATGAACCATCTGGAACGAAGGCAACACTATCAAAGGAGGAGAAGAGGTAATAATGACTGGCAGTGGCTTCCTACAAGGAATCTATACCGGAGGCCAGAGAGGTGCTTAAATGAAGGAAATACACTCTACTATGCTCCAAATAAAGGGTACACTCCACTTGAAATCATGACTGCCAAGGGGTACAGCTGAAGAAATAATGCCTTCTACATGCTCCTACCTGCAGAAAACTGTCAATGACCATGATGGCTTTTTAAAAGGTGGTAAGTGGCACATGGACTTAAAACAGACATCTTGATGAAGTGCCATTTCAATAAGTGTGCTCTGGTTAAAATTACATCAAAGCTTTCTTAGTGTACCTTCACATATCTCTCCTAGAAAAGCATTTCTTTGTTTCTACATCAATATTAACGAGCTATATGCTTATATTAAAATATTTATAACTTCCTCATAAATTGGGTCTTCATTTATTAAGACCTAAAGTTTTATTCTTTACAAGAGAATAAGAATTTCAAAAACATTATAAGGAGTAAGGTAACCACATCTTTATGAATAAATAAGTAACGATTTATTTGTCAGGTGTAAGCATAGACTTAAAATACTATTTCTAACACTTGATGAAAGGAAGTAACCCAGCCCTCAATTAAGTAGCAAAGACAAACACAAGTAAATACAATTTTATGAAACTTGCTACACTGCTGTGCTGGTTTCAGTTTTCCTGTAAAATCAATAATCTTGAACTAGCCAGAAAGATGAGAAACAAAAGAGATGCACACATTATTACAAGTAGTAATTTTAAATTGTGCACATAAGTGGTTATTAAAACTAATTAAGACAGAATGGCAAGTCTCTTCAAATGAAATAAAACCTAGAAGTAGCAACCGTATATATGTATGTATGGACAAAAATCCGAGTGCACCTCCCGCAGAGCATGCAGGAGGGATGCAGACAAGCTTAGGAAATGCAGACTGAGCAGCACTGACTGAAGCAAAAACTGCAGGATGCCCATCTCCTCGACAACTGCATAGTGCACAGCACAGACTACCAGTGAAGGCAGCTGGTGAAACTGGACAGAGCACCTTCAAGACCACTGGAAAATAGAACAGCTTTGAGTCCCACTCCAGGTATCTGTGCTTAACTAATATTTTTAATCAAACTACATTGATACAGGATTTGTACAACAGACTCTCAGGCGAATCTATCAACTATATGAAATTTGCCAAACTTTACAATAGTTTTAAAGCTCCAAAACAGTGGTTCCTATATATTTCTTCTCTCAAAATCCTCCTACACTCCTAGGAGTCATAATATATAATAATATGCATAGACTGTGATGCTTATCGACACATTCACCCCTTCCTCCTATGGGTCACCACAGTCCTGATTCTCTGTTTAGCCATGTCCATGAATTTTTTTCATACTTACGCCACATAGTTCTTTAATGTAAAATCTGTGTCTGTATATAAAACAAAGAACACAAACCACTTTGTAACAGCACTCACTGCTGGGCATAGTCTTAACAGCCATAAAAGAGAGAGCAGTCTAGTGCATCTCCAGTTGTTGGAACATTCAAGACAACATCAGGATTAAAGCCTCATCACCGCGTACATATGTACCCAGTTCATTTTATAAATAAGACTCATTTTATTTATGATTTCTCCTCTTAATGGGCATTTTAGTCTTTAGCTTCTAAAGAAAAAAGGTCAAACCACAGGACATAAAATTGTTACTTTCACAGAAAAATGACCAAACTACTCTGTGGAGTGGTAGGAGCTGCACATGCTTCCAAAAGGCTGAGACTCTTATGATTTACTCAACACTGGCAATCAGCAGCAATACTAAATGTACTGATCTGCTTTTCAGCAACATAATTCCTAGTCAAGCTGGTCCTTCCTCACTGGCCAATCATGTATGAGTTTCTTCTATCAAGAGTTCAATATGATGTCCACCCTTTATTTTTTAAAGTATAGTAAATCGTGCATAAGAAAAATTGTATCATGTTTAAGGAAGGAAAGCTGCTTCTGTGATTGACATCCATACCCTCTTTTACAAAAAGCATTAGCCTGACAATTTGGAAAGCCCTCACCCCCAAGTCCAATGGCATTGGGTCATTCCTCAGATGGAAAATAATTTTTTTCTTTATCATTCTCTTCTTTTGCATTGCAACTTCTCAACATATCACTGAATCTCTATGTAATATTTTAGCTAATTATGCTCACTTTTTCAACTTTACACAAATATAACCATACTACCAAAGCTCCTGTAGCTTTCCTTTACTTGTAGCTCAATACTATTTCTCCTATCCATTACACTGAGAAATTTATGGCATTCATTTCTACAAGTCCATGATCGTGTAGAATAAAATAAATACATCTCAATTTAGTTCACTAAACTGGCATTGTTCCAGTTTTCATCTAATTCTAATAGTTTTATAGAAAGTTAATATCTACTTGTTGGTAGATAAGACACACCCAAGTGAGAACATGGGAGTAGTAGTTCAGGCGCAGGTTTCCACACTTTCCAACTTCAGATCAACGGTCCACAGTCACTAGCACTCAGTGTTGTTGGACGATTTCATAAAGGAAACATTTGCCTTTGCTGAGACATTTTAATATGACCAACACCAATATATATATTGGTGTATATATAGCAAGGTATTTCAACCAGACAGAGCTTATCTTTGTCTCTTCAACATAGTCTGTCCATAAATGATCACGGACAGAGGCATCGATGGCAAAGGTAATGTAATCAACTTTAACACTTTTTCCTTCCTGGAGCTTTCTTCCCACAAAGAATCTCACATTTCAGATAGTAAAATCCACCAAGATAAGAACAATAACCTCCCATTTTTTCCCCACAGTTTTTAAAGACTTTCATTTCAGAATGGATTAGGTCACTCAGGAATGAGTTTGTATCCAGTGAGAAACCAAGATCAATATTCCATAGATAACTGTCACAGAACAATTAAGACAATTTATTATCTTCCCATTTTTGTAACTTCACTGCTATTTTGTAAGTTCATAAATATAAGTATGATTATTTCAAAAGTCTCTATTCTAATAAATTTATTTATTTACTCATTTATTTTACATCCTGGCTGCAAGTTCCCCTCCCTGCTTTCCTTCCAGTCTTTCGGCTTATACCCCCATCTGTTCACCACACAAACCCCTCCCCGTCTGTTTCCATAGGAAAGGGCAAGTCACCCATGAGTATCAACAAAACATGGCACATCAAGTCGCAGTAACAAAAAGTTCCTATTTTATCAACCTTCTGCTGCTCTGATGCTGTAAATCATCTTTACAATCATAAATTATATGTCATAATATCTACTAAAGCAAACCCTTTATACTTAGCACTGGGCCTTGAGTTTTATGACCAGTCCTCTTTCCCAATACCCAGGAGACATTGTCAGATTTATTAAGACAGAAGAATTACCAATTTCATGGTATTGTTTGCTTATTGATAAAAGTACTTATATATGACATGTCTCTCTTTTCTCCTTTTATTATATATCTAATGGCATTTAATCATTTTATCCATAACTATCTTGAGTATCTTATACAATATTTATATACAGGACTTCAAAGTTTTAACTGGTATTGTGAATAAAATCTTTATGCTATTACATTTTCCACTTATTATTGCTTATGATGAGAAATGTTCCTAAATTTTCCTTATACCCTTTCTGAATTGTCTTCCTACTCTGAATAAATCTGGAAATTCTACTAAATTTTTGATAATCACTTATATCATATTCAGTTTCTATTATCCAGTGTTTCTATCTTCTTTTCTCTAAGATTTCTTTTTTTTTTTCATATGTATGAGTGTATCTGTGTATAGGTTTGTGCATTTAAACACAAGTGCATGAGGAGGTCAGAGGTACTGGGTTCCCCTGGACCCAGCTTGACATGGGTGATGGGAATTGAAGGCAGATCCTTTGCAAGAACATTATGCATTCTTAACCACTGAGCCACTTCTCCAGGCTTCAGGTTCTCTTTCTTGCTGTTGTAGGAAGACTTTCTAATTCAATACTGAGCAGAATCAGGGCCACAGATGACTCTGAATGGAGGCTGATTTTGATTGAAACATGTATAGTGATTCATCATTATCTATGATGGCCACTGAGAGTGCCTGAAAGATATCATTTGCAAAGTTCCAGAAGTGCCTTTATATTCTTAGTTTGCTAAAGTTTTTACCATGTGTCATTAATGTAATTAAATGTATTTTAATGCTATGAGATAATTAAATGGCGAATTATTTTCTACATCTATTGAGATAATCACATGCTTTTTTCTCTTTGCATGAGTTAATTTTGTAGAATAGAATATTTGTAAATAATAATGGAATGGGACAATACTGATTTGAATTTGTAAATATTTCAATCAATAAATGTTTGTTTGTTCATTAAAACAAAATGACTGGTACCCATAAAGGTGAAATTTCCAAAGTTTCCTTTCAATTTAGCGTTAATATAAACAGGCATAATCTCCCTCATAAGACGAGATTGATGAATGTCTTGTTTCTCCTTTATAAAACAAACTACATAAATCTTTAATAGTTTGGTAAAAATTCACATCTCAAATCACATGGAAAATGGAGAAGCTATCAACTCCAGACTGAATGTCTTTCAGGTTTCTATTGCGTGTCATTTATACTGTTTTCTTCGATGTGCCCTACCTTTAAAAAAGTATTGATGGTTACGTTCCCATGAAAGAAGGGGCCACCTTACAGTACAGGCTGAGCCAATGTCATTTTGACTGACTGGTCTCAAGGTTTTCTGTATTTTCATTTTATAGGAGATGAATCTCAAACACATGTAAACACACAAAAAGATGACTTTGGATGCACACAATACCCAAGTAAATAACAATTCACAACCAATCCTCTTACATACACCATGATATGCCAACGTCACTTCCAATACTATTATAAAAAAAATCCCAAGACCCTGTATTTTCCATATTGATGTTTCACTATGCATTTCTAAAATAAAGACTTAATAAAATGTTTATATTCTCATCACATTATAATATTAAATAAAGAAAGGAGTTTACTTTCAGGTGTTTCATTGGTATTCACTTTTCCAACCACATTAAACACTGTTTTCCTTTTTTCCTAAAAATGTTTTCCCTTGCTAGGATCTATACGTTAGGATCAGATGAGCCAATCCTGCCTTCATCCCTAAGTTCCATTTCCTAATACTTTGTGTTTCTTGCCATTTGCTTGAACTGAGTCATTCATTCTATTGAGTACCACTTCCAAAACTATAGCAAAGGAATAGTCTCAGCTTTCCAATGGGTGATGAACAGAGACATGGGCCTACTGCACACAACTACACACACAGAACTCACAGGAAGCATTTAAGAGCTCATGAATCCCTCTAAACTCCGTCCAACAAAAGAAGTCAAGCCCACTGACAACACAGTAGAAAATGATGACTTCAGTTCCTGAACACATTCCACTGCTTAAACATTTTCAAGCACTTGCTTTTGGTTTCCTTCAACTTGACTCTGTAGGTCACATCCTGGGCAGACTTGCTGCCATTCACCACGGTAAGCGTTTGGATTACTACTTCTCTGTGCCATAACCTCATATGTTCCTCTCTTCTTTACAGTTCCTATAATGTGATCGATGGATCCAGAGCTTGACTGTGTTCAAATCCAACTGCCCTGGCAAGTCATGTCTTTATAGTCAGAGCCATGCCCCACCCCCATCAGGAGACACACCTCTGACAGACCCTCTCCTTTGTGTGTGGAGAGGGGTGCACCTGTGTATGCTGGTGTCCATGCACTTGGAGGCCAGAGAATAACCCAGAACATCATCTCTCAGGTACCATTTACCTTGTTTGTTGAGACCATCTCCCATTGTCCTAGGGCTTATTAATTAAGCTAGGCTGGCTAACCAATGAGAAACAACTAATGTAGAAAAATATCTTAGTTCAATAGAAGTCAGGATTAGAAGAACTCAAGCCCAGATCATCAGTTTAGTATGAGTTCTAATGCGTGAATATACCACAGCAACGTTGGGTAAGCCAGCAGGTGCAAAAAAATGCATGATCAGGTTGGATGTTCAGAGAACCAGAAAACTACAGAGAGTGGGGTGAAGAATGGGAAGGTTTGTTCAGCAAATGCTTCTCCAAAGATGTCAGATGCAGCTGTATTAACATTAGAAGAAGAATTTATAGGAAATAAAAATAAGTGTGGATGAAGCCTAAAGTAAGTAAGGAACCTTGTGAATTACGAACTTTCATCTGCCACTGTTATAACCTTGATATATGAAGCAACACCAATGACTTAAAGGCCAAGTTTGACAAATTCTTGGTCATGGTCAAAGATGTTAAGTGATTTCAGTCACACACCTGTCATTATCTTGACAAAATGAATAAAGATATAGAAGTCAGAAAATGTTATCAACAAGCTTGATGTACCTTTAAGAATTCTGTGTGTTGTCTCTGTTTGCATGTTGTATACAAATTAATGAATTCAGTATTTGTTTTAAAATGTCACAAAAAAAGATAAAAAGTAAAAAATAAATAAATAAATAAATAAAATGTCACAATCATTCCATATTGTTCTAAATAAAAAAATAGAAGGCAGATGGGTATACAGTTTTGGATATCCCCAAGTCTTTGCAGAAGAACTGAGCCGTAGAACAACAAAACTAAAACTTGTACAAAACACAGACCTAACTAGATGGCAGGGTCTCCTAAGATCATCCCTGTGTAGGAAGTCCCTTTGGTCAGCTGGGGGTTTGAACCAAGTTAGAGAATGAGTTTATAGAGGACTACAGCAGTGCCTGAAAAAAGGAAAGCTTCCTAAAGAACCACTCAGAGAGCAATATTTGGATTACCAAATTTGCTAGTGGCACTTTGACATGACATCCTCATAAGAATGCGAAGATTGAATGTCAGTGATTACCACCATCATAAGAAGAGGATCAGTTAAGGGCTCAGGAGGGAGCACAGGTTCTAAAGTACTTGTTGTGCCACCATGAGAACCTGAGGTCACTCCCCAGTATCAGTGACATTAGCTTTTTACAAACGCTAGAAGTGGAAACGTGCACTTAAAATCTCAGTGCTGGTGAGGCAGAATAGGCCAGATCCCTGGGACTCATTGGTTAGTCAGCCTAGCTTAATTCATAAGCCCTAGGACAATGGGAGATGGTCTCAACAAATAAGGTAAATGGGGGCGGGGCATGGCTCTGACTATTTTCAATTTAAGGCATAGATTAAATTGAAATCTTTACTTCTGCAAAGTGTGGTCTACTCAGTGACTCTAACCTTTCTCTGGATCGGAGCTTTGGCAGACTTATGTTAATTACTTCATCAAAATTGATGTAGACATTACTTTTATTTATCTTTCTTCAAATACGAAAGAGCTTTTTTCAATAATTGCTAAATTAATATGTTATCACTGTTCATTTATTTCTGTTATTATCAATATTTCACTCTCGACTTTTTTCCTCTTGAGACAGGGTGACCCTATGTAGCATAGGCTGGTCTCACACTTGAAATCCTTCTGCCTCAGACTCTCAAGTGCTGGGATTGTTGGTTCATGCACCATATCCAGCATCATTGTTTCTTTCACTCCCATAATTCTAATAACTTCTCTTGTACATATAATGAATACAAGCTTACTAAATATTAGGAAAATAAAACAACATATTGTTTTTAAATACATATATACACATATTTTTAAAAATTTCAAATCTTATTCATGGATAAATAAAAATAAAGAAAAACATGTTCCTTGAGTTAAGAGTAGAGAATATTGAGAATCAAAACTTCAACGGAAGACAGGAATTCAGAAGCGACCCCTCTCCAGTACTCACCACTGCTGTATCAAACGTGCACTGAGTAGTAAACAGGTGTCCCTGACAGAAATCAGCAGAGCACTGCACTTAGGAGACCTGTTTTCCAGTTCAGTCACTGGCTGGCTGTGCAATCCCAATTAAGTCACTAGACCTTTCCAGACCTCAGATTTTCTGTGTAGAAGTGAGATGACCTACCCCATAGGTCATCTTCGTTTACTACGAGGAGTAAGTGAAGCATTGAAAACTGAAGCATCTTACAACCTGAAAAGAAGCCAGTTATATATACACAGGAGCATAATTCACTAAACAATAAACCAGAAAGCAGTCATGATCTTAGACTAGAGTAGCTACACATGGTGCCTGGAAAATTGGACTGGATTACGACAAATATAAACCAAAAAAGGGTTTATAAAGGAAACCATGTATTCTTTTCAATGCTAACTTCCTTTCATAGACTCAATCCCCTCCCCCCATTAGAATGTCACTGTCAGTCTCTCAGCCTTCTACTATCTCTACCATAACACACAGGCTTACACATTAATGTGTTCTTTAACAAGGTAAGCCAGACTGAACACTTGTCCAATGCCATGCATGGACAGCATCGCATCACAGGTGAATGGAAAGTGGCATTCTACCAGTACAAATGGACAGCCCAAGCACAAGTTCAGAGTTGCGCCCTCATGAAACTTGGATTAGGCTGGATGCGAACCACTAACAGCTTATAAGTAGTAAACCAGTGTAAAGAAGGGCAGTACTGGGAGAAGGGGACCAGAAGGGACAAGTAATAAAGAAAACTTTGTTTTGAAGTTTACAGTTTGCAGTGATGTGAGACAACAAAGCAGACACACTGTAGCTTGGAAGGCCAGTGTACACAAAAGACATCATGAATAATGGATGAGTCAATAATGGAAATGAAGATCAAGGACAACTCTCCGAGTTTCGCAGATCACCAGTCTTCAGTGACATCAACACAAATGTTCTTCAACAACAAGAACTTCTAAAGACTTACCTCGTGCTTGGAGAAGAGCCGGACACCCTCCAGCTGGTGGAAAACTGGGTAGTGCTGGGAGTCAATCTGGTCACGCCGGTACACATCACCTACCACAAGGAAGGCATTAAGTCCTGCATGCAGCAAGTCCCACTGGTGTGCTGACGTGTGTGCTCTCAGCATGTGCACCCGATTCAGGTAATAGTTGTCCCCCTTCTTCCTGCTGGGGTGGTCTGCTGGGATTAGCAGGCTATCAAAGTTCTGCCAGGTGGTGACCACTGGAGGCAGCTGGTCATAGACGGAGAACAGAGGGGTCCTGGGTCGGCACATGTACTGCCGGTAGAAGTGCTCCTTTACCCGCTCCTTGAGCAGCCACAGAGGGTGGTACTTCTGGTTGTGCAGGTTCCTGCCCACCTTAGAGAGGACCTTCTGGGTAAGGTTGGTGTGGTCATCCTGAGGGTAGGATTTTCCCAGCAGCTCTACCACACTGCCTGGAGCACCTTGGGCAGGAAACTGGGATGCAG
Organism: Ondatra zibethicus; assembly: GCA_004026605.1. Lineage (NCBI taxonomy): Eukaryota > Metazoa > Chordata > Mammalia > Rodentia > Cricetidae > Ondatra > Ondatra zibethicus. The sequence goes on from PVIU01002841.1 coordinate 135,759, forward strand.
CTGGCCTTGAGCCCCAAGCCCGATGCTGATGGCATTTGAAGACATGACTGATCTTCCTTACTAGGTAGATGTGTTCATGGGCAGCTCGGATGAGGGTTGAACAGACCATTATAGAAGCTTCTCAGAAATTCTGGAAGGAGCACATAGGAAAAGCACAAGTTAAGTTTCATTCAGCAGATAACAACAAATGTGTCTTATGTTATCTAAACAAGCTCACTACCTTCTAAGTAACATATATGTGTCCCTCCTATCACATCCACACCACAGGAAGACATATCTATTGACAGACTGCTATAATTTGAATGTTCTTCCCAGGATCCATGTTAAAATTTCACTGCTATCTAATAGTACAAAAACGTGTGAAGCATGAGGGCTCTGCCTCTAGAACACAGGAGTGGGTTAACTAGGGTGGGAGTAGGCTTCTCATAGAAGGAAAAGCTCAAACATTGTTCTCTCTCTTTTTCCATGAAATGACGGAAATAGAAAGGTGTGGCTTCATGCTTTGATCATTGACCCCAAACTCCAGAGCTATGAGAAACAAGTTTCCTTTTATTATATCTGTGGCATGCTCTTATACCAAACAAAAATAGGATTCTAGTATGGTGGTGCACACGTTTAATCTTGTAGTCAGGAGGCAAAGGCAGTTGGATTTTGGTAAGTTTAAGGGCCATCCTGGTCTAGCATAGCAAGTTCCAATCAGGACAAGTCTACATAGTAAGACACTCTCAAAATTTTAATGAATTAATTAAACAAACAAACAAACACACTAAGAGAAAGACTCAGTGTTTACTGCACTAAACCAGAAGAAGACTGAAGGTGCTATTAAGGTCACTCATCTCTAGGTGTCCTTCTCCTACCATTTAAATTCTTTGCTCTGTAGGAAAAAAAAAAAGCCTTCATCATGAGCAACAACCAACTTTATTTTTTAGCAGATTGTAACACTAAGGGAATCCTTGATAGATCACCTGAAAGTTACTAGTCCACAGAGCAGGACTCATTCGTTAAAGAGACTACATGCTCACACTAAGACCTCTGATGGGCAATAAGAGAAAATTACAGTAAATATCCACACTTCTCCTTCTGCTCTCTATCCTCATAACTACAAAGTCCTGTTTCCCTTTTATAGAGGGAAAGAGAGAATACCTTCTGACTCCTGGACTAATTCACGGAATCATAAAAAGCCACTAACTATACCTTTGGAAAAACATTTGAATAGGATCTTGGGAGATGGCTCAATTGATAAAGTACTTGCCATGCACGTATGAGAGACCAAGTTTGGGTCCCCAGTTTCCACATAAAAATGGTGGGCACATCAGCAAACATCTGTAAAACTATCATTCATTGGGACAGGGGTTCAAGAGCCACTCAGTCGAGCTGAACTGAAAAGTTCCAAGTTCACTGAAAGACCCTGTCTTGAAAAATAAGGGGGAGAGTGTGAGAGGCCTTGTCTCAAAAACAAGGTGAAATATGTCTGAGAAATACATCCAATGTTGACATCTGGCTTCCACGTGTACCCAAATGCACACATACATACAACCGTATTAGCACATACACACCAACACATACTCATGCATACAGATTTTCTGAATAAAATTACTACTACTCTAGATAGTAGAGAGTTTCATTCAGTGATTAAAAAAATAAAAATAAACTTAATACTAAGTAACAGACTACCTAAGAGTGAGCAGAAATTATAATTGTGAATGCTAAGCCTTCTCTGCTCTTATTAGTCAAGATATTTAATCTAAAACCCTTTGCATCATTCCACCAGAGATTATTTCTCCTCCTAAAAGACAGTGTCTACTGTAATGCATGCATACAATAAACCCTCCAAAAGAGAATTTACTGGAAAAAAAAACACAAAGTTGAGAGAAGACAGAGGACTGACCCCAGGGCAGGGGAGAGAGAGAGAGAAAGAGAGTGAGAGAGAGACAGATAGACAGACAGACAGACAGACAGACAGACAGACAGAGACAGAGACAGAGAGAGTGAGAGAGAGAATGAGAATATGCATAGAATTTAATAAGATTGTAGAATTTTCAAACTAAGAACTGCCATAGCAATCATGTGGGATAGATCATTGACTTCTCAGATAAAATGATAAATACCCAGGAATAGATGCCCAAATTCTGTGCCTGTTAGTGGAAAGATAGTGATCTTCTAACACTGTTTATTCTTTACTTCAACAAAAGCAGTTGTGAACTCCCTCAGGGACTGATTAACGAGGGTAACTAGAGATCAAAGTTGAAAATCCAAAAATAAATTAATTCTTAAACTTAAATAACTCAAGTATTTTTAATTCCAAATTTTCATTTTGAGATAATTTAAAATACACAACTCGGTTACTTTCCTCAAGACTCATGCAATCCCACCAAGAATACGGAGCTTCATGGTCCACCAAAAGCCTACCTCACACATACCTGAGCAGTACAGTTGCCAGACTCAAAATTGCAAGTGAGAATAGCTTCCTAGAAACCTGTCCCTAGAACGAAGATAGAGAAGCTTCAGAGAGTCCCAGGAACACTCTGATTTATGCACATGGCATTATTTTGTAAGGGATGCTTCAAGTGTTTTTGGCTGAGTTTCAAATGTAATCTGTCTTCACATCTATGTTGTTCAGTAACTTGTCCCTGCAGTAGATAAGAATTTCCAATTTTCACATGCAGCCTTATATATCCTAGCACAAAGCCACGCTGTTGGGCTGCTAGTTACCCAGCTCAGCACTCTTGGCAAGCTATAAGAAAACATTTCTTTCTTCCACAGGCATATACTGTTATACAAAGTTCAGAATTGGTTGAAAAGGGTACCGTTATATAGTTATTCATGGTTGCCAACAGTGTTTTACTTAATATCTTGTCCCCTACACAAAAGCCCTTCCAGGTTCCCATAGATAAACATTATCCTAACGTCCTGTAGTGATCTCACATGTCAAGCTTGTCCATGAAAGCGTAATTTTTTTCATCTTCATTTTGTAACTTTTGGTCCATCTGCTCAGCTCTAGTTTATCTACACACTCTAGTTCTCCATACTCAAACAATAATTCATTTTTTAGAATACCATCTCTATCATCTCTTTTCAAGCAGGACAAATGACCAAAATTGTAGTTTGGTTTTGGCTTGGGCGGGGGTTATTTATTTATTTACATTTATTTACTTATTTATTTAGGCTTTTTGTGAATTCAAAGCCTTCCCTCTCCCTCTACCAAATTTTTCCTTAAGAAATATGTCACCTGAAAACTCAGGATGCCCAGGAAGGCATCCCAGGACTGTTCTACTGGTGCAGTGTTTTGCAAATCACCTATCACAACACTGGGCAAGAATCATTCATAGCCACTTGCCAAGAAGGAAACTAAAGCCAGTACACATGCAGTAATCTACATAAATGTCTTCACCCGCCCAGAAAATAAAGTTCAAAACTCTAAGCAATTTAAGTACCTTTCAAAGGCCTAATCTTCCCTTAACTTTAGACTTACCTGAATAACTTGGGCCAAACATTGCACTGAATAATTAAACCAAATAAAATTCATAACCTTCTATGTTAGAAATAAAATATATTCTTAAACGAGTGAACAAAACAGTCTGAACCAAGGGCCAAATCAGCCCCTAGCTTGGTTTTGTCCATAAAGCCTCCTAAAACACAGCAAAGGGCATTTTTCAGAGTGACTTTTCCAATACAAACATCCCCACAAACACAAATTACCTAAAGCATCATCTGGTCCTTCAAGAAAACATGTGCTCACCCCTATTGTACCTTGACTAACTGAGAAGATTTTTTGCACTATTAATAAAATCTCCTTACTTAAAAATATATTTAGACTATATACAGACACAGAAAGTAGAAAAAGTATAAATGCATGTATTAATTATTAACTAATACAAAGGACAAAGAATGGCATCTGAATGAAAGACAAAACAGTGAACAACTGACAACTTTACAGAAATACATATGTGGCTTAATCTTTAAATTCTTCTCTTAGGTTCTTTATCATAAAAAAAAAGCATGAAAGAACACACATCTCATAGAGAAAGGATAAATCCAGACCCTGTTCATAAAGAATTTCACTCATTGCCCAGTGAATAAGAGCTGACCTGAGTAAAATGGACCCAGAGATTTTAGCCATGCTGTCGCTGAGACTGAGAATAGATGGAAATCTTGTTGGTGCAGATGATTTTCAGAATGCTGGCAGGATACACGGGGATCGCACATGAGAAAATTATAAATTATCTGGCTATGCTGTGATTTCCACAAAACAGTAAGAGATGGTGGACAAAACTGACGTAAGAGATTAGTTCTAGCAATGTAGACCTTGGGGGTGACAAGATGTCTCAGCAGGTAAAAGCACTGGTGCTAAGCTAGATAAAATCTGAGTTTCAAACCCAGGACCCACATGATGAAAGGAAAGAACAGACTCCCAAATGTTGTCTTCTGGTTTCTACACAGGCATCACAGCACAAAGAATGACCCACAATACACAGACATGCAAACACACTAAAATAAACAGATGTAAAATGAGGAGTGCTAGAGAAATAGCTCAGCAGCTAAGAATATGTGCTGCTCTTCCAGAGAACCAGAGCTCAGTTCTTACCACACATGACAGGCAGTATGGGACAGCCTGTAACTCCAACTCCAGGGACTCTGAAATCCTCATCTGGCTCCCAAAGGCACCCATATATATGTAGCATACATTCACTCAGACATATACACAAAGGAAAATAAAATAAAACTTTAATTTTTTAAAAAGTAAAACTTGGACAATGCTGGTGAGAAAGCAAATCATGTAGCAACCTAGGAATTCTGTGCACAAAACAATCAAAACTGGCATAATGCTAACTCTATATTCCTATCACTCAAGAGGCTAACGCAGGAGCTTCTCAAGTTAAAGACCCCTGAGGATATGAATCAAGACTGTAATAAACCGGCAAAAACCTTGACTCCTAAGATTCTATCTTAAAACATAAACTAGCCTCTCCAACAGCATGTGAATTGTAGCCTTCAGATAAACAGAAGAACGTATTCAGTCTGAAAGGTCCTCCAAAAGTCATTCAGTCCAAAGCTTAATTCTATACATCAACTAGTCAGATAGTCTAAATAGATGGTTGTGGTGGTTTGATAAAATTGGGCCCCATAGGCTCATATATTTGAATGCTTAGTCACCATGGGGTAGAACTATTTGAAAGGATTAGAAGAATTAGAAGCTAAGACCTTGTTAGAGGACTTGTCACTGCGGGGTAGGCTTTGAGTTTTCAAATAGCTCAAACCAGGAAGGCTGTGGATGAGGACACAGCTCTCAGTTCCAGTTCTAGTGCCATGCAGGTCACCATGCTCCTGATCTTGATGATAGTGAACTGACCCTGTGAAACTCTAAGATAACCCCCAATTAAGTGGGGTTTTTTTTGTTCTGTTTTGTTTGTTTGTTAAGAGTTGTTTTGGTCATGGTGTCTCTTCACAGTAACAGAACAATGAGTAAAACAATGACTTATCCCAGTGACCAGATTGCCAGGTAAAAGTCCTTTCTATTTCATGTTATTACAGCCTCCTTCTTCTGACTCCACTATTCACTACCAGAATAATCTTGGTTTTGTAATCACAGTCAAGAGAGGATTCTTTGAGACCACTGTTAGAATTGAGTGAATTAATAAACAGAGGACCCTACAATAGTACCCGGACAATACAAAACTCCCAATAAATGACAGCTATAACCGCTAAGTAAACTTACCCAAGTACTACTCCTTTAACAATCTGATTTAACAAGGTTAAAACAGCAAGGTCAACAGGAGGTCAAGCATCTACAAAGGGATGCTAACTACCTTCTACACAATGAGCTGAGGGAGGGTTTTATAACTTCAGGCTTATGTCAAGAGAACATATTAGCATCCTTAATATCACCCTCTCATGTAGCCACTCTTTACCACTCTTCCTATCTTTTGCAGTGATATGACTAGAAAGGGACTGGGCATATTAAGGGTGAGACAGGAAGATTATCGTGAGTTCAAGGCAAGGCCCTCCTGGGCTATACATTGCCACAAAAAAGGAGGGGAAGAAAGAACTTAAAGCTTCAAGCTTACAGCCATGAATTATACCTTAATTTTAAAGGTTGTTTTAGAATATTAGCCACATTAATGATACACAGTTTCTTTATCACCACAAATCTAGCAAAGTGCTTAAACCAATAAAATGGTAATTAATGTAGTTTATTGAGGACTTATTAGTTAGACTTTACTTACTTTTTAATTATGTATAGACACGTATGCATGTGAGCATGAATGCAGGCACCAAAGGCAGCCAAAAGAGAGTGTCAGATCCCCTGAAGTTGGAGTTACAGGCAGTTGTGAACCATTCAATGTGTGTGCTAGGAATGGAACTTGGGTTCTCCACAACAGTATATGCCCTTAAGAGTTGAGCCTTCTCTCTAGCCCTAATGTGAACTTTACAATGGGTCCAACAATCCTTTCTCCACCTCCTTCATTCTTGTTGGAAAATCTAAGCACTTCATGAACTTACCAGAATAATGATTTCCCTTGCTGAAAAGGATCAATAATGAGTAACCATAGTGCACACAGGGTCACCACTAGGCAAAAGTCATCAGACATATGTTATAACGACAGATATAATATATAGTCTATATGGCAAAAAAATGTAAAATTTGACTACTTCAAAATACATGCATACATTTTAGTCTACTTGTTTCCATTTTCACTGAAAAAAGATCACATTCAAGAGAGTATGTTTTGCATCCTGCTGACAAGGATGAATAACAAAAAATCTGTAAGCAGGCAGTTTCCTCTATTACCTGAGAAAGAATTATAGGCACAAGCTTTCTAGAAAGCAATTCAGCACTATCATGAAATTTAATACTGTTCACACCCTTTGATACAGTAATGGAGGCTATCATGAAGAATATTAAAATGAAGTTTTATTTAATGATATTTATACTAGAAAAAAGTTCAAAACAATATGAATATCCCCCCAAAAAAGATTAAACAAATTCAGGATAAACACACAATAAAATATCATATATTCATTAAATATAACAAATTTTGGAAAGAATCCTAAAGATGAAATAATTTACTAGTGATAATTCAGGTCATATAATTATGTGTATAAAACCTTACCTATACAAATACATGACAGATGGTAATAGCTGACACCTTTAATCCCAGCACTCAGGAGGTAAAGGCAGGTGAATCTCTGAGTATGAGGCAAATCTGATTTACAGAGCAAGTTCCAGGACAGACAGGGCTGTTACAATGAGAAACCCTGTCTCGAAAAACCAGGAAAAAATATTAATAATTACATGGTTACCTATAATTCTGCATGCTAGATATAGAAGCCATGAGACAAACTATGTGAAAAATTAACTAGCAGCTACAACTGGCTCTTTATTCTATTTTATACTTCTATTAAATTTTTCTGAATAAATGTGTACTATATTTTAAAGTTTATTTTCAAAACATACAAGAAAACCTTTGAAAGTGTCCAGTTGTGTTCTAGACACTGCATGGCCTGCATTAAACAAGAGTGTCAGTGCAAATTCAGCCTTGGAAAGATAACTGCGTGTGATGCCCACCTACACTGTTACTTCTTACGAGAATAAAAGAAGAACACTTGTGTGGAAACCATTATACCTGCCCAATTTTCTCTGTTCAGTCATAAATTAGCTGTCATAAACACAACAGTAGTTACCCAGTGCCACTTCTTGAGAAGTAAATTTTAGGAAACTAGCCCAATTGTAAATACATTTTGCAGTTATACTCATGAAAGAAACCCATAATATGGGTGAATCCTCAAATGCTATATGGCATCTTAATAAAGAAGAAAACACTTCTTGCTTGTAAGGAAAAGATTCATTAAAACTTGAATAAAACTAAGGCGGTCCTGCAAGCAAAGAGGTTCCTTATACAGGGCTGCTGCTACATGATGAGGAAATAGGCCATAGTCAGAATCCAACAGTTGATTTTCCTTTTCTTTCTTTCTTTTTTGTTTGTTTGTTGCTATTGCTTTTCAAGACAGGATTTCTATGTGTAACAGCTCTAGCTGTCTTGGAACTTGCTTTGTAGATGAGCCTGGCCTTGAACTCACAGAGATCCAGCAGTTGTTAAGATTGCCTCATTGGGTGGAGCATCACGGTGAAGGTTGAGTTCTTTCAGAAAGCCTAGATATAAGAGAAATCTGTAGCAAGCCTATCATTTCATTTTGCTTCTGATCTGTGCAGACCTGTTCTTCAGGAGATTCAGGATTTCTTACCCAGTAGGCTATCTTATAAAGATGTTTCACTGTTGAGAAATCAAATACCAAGACATCACTTTGCATAGGAAGCAGAAAAGTGGGCTGCATGTGGAACTATCTACTTTGACTTTCCCAGGCACAAGTTAGCTCACTGAGCTCCTACAGAGCACCACTAAAATGATATGCAAATATGCATTCCAGCAATCTATGGCTTCATATGTAAATAAGGAAGTCTAAATAAGCCACACTCCTTTCAGAAATCTTGACATGGGTTCTCTGTGTCACACCTGCTGCACTGGCATAATCCTATGTTCAACTCCTACAGGATACTCCTTACCTCCACTCACTGGACAGGACCATTTCTTCACTTCCCAACCCTACTAATGCAGCCAACATCTTTACCTACCAGCTCTACAATCCTTTCCTGTTTTCATTGTTCTCAGGGTCACTGACAGTGTACAAATTCCACAGTTTGCCCACGCTCAGCTGTCTTACTGCAGCAATGCTGCTCTGAAGACATCTCGCAGCCCATTTGTAACAACTGTATTCTCTGTGCTGCTGCTAACAGATCTTTCCAGTTCCTTCGACATTCTTATAGTGCAATTAAATTCAAAGTCAGAGGGGGAGAGAGAGATACAGAGAAGAGCAGAAATTGCAAAGAGCCACTTCACACTAAAATTCATTAGTCAAATCAGTTTAAATTTGTCCCCAAGTAAGTTTTGAAATCTATATTTCCTCAGGGCCTTTCTCAGACAGACCTGAGAATTACAAATAAGAGGCCTTTGGCTCAAGTAGCCTTGGTCCTAAGTCCACTGCTTGCTGTCAGTAGGGCCCCAATGAGCCCCTTCTCTTAGCTTTAATCTTTTTACTTTAACAGTGGGGAAAACATGAGGCCTTATAAACGTTTACATGTGCCCACATCGCTTTTCTATTGGGAAAACTGCCACAGTCGCAATACTAAGTCAAAACTTTCTATGGACCAGTCCCGAGCTACTTTTCTTCCGTCCTCTTGGAATCTTTCCCACAACATGCATCTAGTTTACTACCCGACACCAATGCACTGGAGAATGATCCCAGAAGGTCTTTCCATAAATAGCATTTTAATTAATTCTAATGGTTCAATAAGATGTTAAGAGACGTATTATAACTTTAATTAATAACAAAAACTAATAGACAAAATAGTTTCACCTCATCTTGCCTATGCTGCCTGGTTCTTGGTCAGCTTGACACCAGCTAGTCATTTAAGAAGAAGGAATCTCAACTGAGAAAATGCCCCCATCACAATGATCTGTGAACCTGCCTCTGAGGCATTTTCTTGATTAATGACTCATGGGAGAAGGTCTAGCCAACTGTGGGTGATATAACCCCTACTTAGGTCATCCTTCCTGTGTTGTATAAGGAAGCAGGCTGAGAAATCCATGAAGAGCACCCAAAGCTCCTTCCTGTATGGCTTCTGCATCAGTTCCTGCCCTAACCTCCCTCAGTGATGGAGTATGAGCTGAAAGATGGAATAAACCCTTTCCTACCCATGATGCATTGCTCATGATGTATCACAGCAACAGAAACCCTAACAAGATATAAATTATAAATGATATTAATCAAAGGGAAATGTAACTCAATATGACTGCAAAACTAAAACACATTGATAGCAGGAGCACATGGTAGATTTAGGAGAATCAGTTCTAGAATTCACTTCACTGGCTTTTTTGGTTTTGGGGGGGATTTGGGGGATGGTATTTTATTTATTTATTTATTTTCTTTTTGGTTTTTTGAAACAGGGTTTCTCTGTAGCTGTGGAGCCTATCCTGGAGCTAGCTCTTGTAGACCAGGCTGGCCTTGAACCCACAGAGATGTGCCTGCCTCTGCCTACAGAGTACTGAGATTAAAGGCCTGTGCCACCACCACCCGGCTGAATTCACTTCACTTTTAAAGAAAGTAAGAAGATGACATTACAAAAATGCTTACTTTTTCTGAACCAAAGAACCTAAAAAAAAAAGTCAGACACACAGCTGAAACTTGGTCAAATATGACAAATACAAAAAAAAAATTAAAATGGGGAGAGCAAGAGAAGGGCTCAAATGTTAAGAGCAATCTGCTCTTTCTGCGGTGCCAGGTTTGATCTCCAGCATCCATATGTGTGGCTCATGACCTTCTCTAACTCAAGTTCCAGGTTCTCTTCTGGCATCTGAGGGCACTGAACGAACATGGTACACAGGCATACAGGCTTGCAAAACACCAAGAAAGTATTTCCTTAAAATTAATGACCAAACAAATGAATAAACAACTCTCACTCCATAGTGCTCACAGAATGGTTTCCATGAGCTCAATATGAAACAAATTAAGTAGGATCACTCATATGGCAAATGATCAACAGACATGTACTTTAAAACCATCAACATGGAACACCGTGAATTTCTTAGGAAGACATATCAATACACATGGAGTGGTATGGACAGCACCCCCCGACACACACACACACACACACACACACACACACACACACACACACGCACCTCCTACTTGCATTGTCTGTTAGACAGGTATATTTTTCACAGAAGCTAGTGCACCTGAGGCCTAGACAGGGCTGTAGCCTCTGATTAACAGTAACCTTGCTTCTATAACGGGTACTTCAACATTCTTGACAATCATCCAGCGAATGAACTGTTTTGTAATAATTCATCACCACGTGTTCTCCTGATTGACTCCAGATCGTATATGAGACAATGGAAATGCTCTCAGAACAAGCAACTGCAGGTCCTACACATAGAAGGGTCTCTAGCTGGTAAACACCAGCCGCCCCTTATCACACATCAGTGCTCTTGGCTTATGTATATAAATGTAAGTAATTTTTAGCTCAAATAATGATTTATTTACCTATCATTGGCTTTAAAGCCAATGAAGGTTTATAACTATCAGCAAGAAACTGAAGCTGGGCATTGCTGCCTGAGGCACATGGCTTCCACTGGTTGGCAAAGGTCCATTACAATATTAATGAGAATGTCATTTGTCAAGATAATTATGCATGAACTTGACAGCTACAGAAAGCAGATATCCATGTGAAAGACAAGCCCAGGGCATATGGATCAGAAGCCTGAGAAAACCCTTGGTACTTCTGTCTTTTGTAACGGTGGCCTTTTGTGTAGATAATGTCTTATTAAAACATTAAGTCTCAAGGAGGAAAGGAAGGGGAAGAAGCAAGTATTAACACAACTATTGTCTATCTGCATAATCGCCTATGCCCATTCAAAAGAATCTTTTCATCAGTATAATTCAGTTGAAAAGTGACTACCAATATCAACCCTTGATAATAAATGCCACGGTTTCGATAATGAGAATTCTGAAAGTGTTTTTCAAACTGGGAATATCTTTACTTATTCAAACACAAGAGAGCACTCATGAGAACAGTATCACGTGGTGGAAGCAGAAGCACAGGGACAAAAAAAAAAGGTTTTCTCTCTTTTTTTCCACCCTTAAACACAAGTTCCAAGAGGAATCAGTTTGGATAGCTTAAGCCCAAAGGTTAAGATATGCAATTAAATGAATGCATAAGGGATTGACTGCAGACCAAAGATCCTACAAGTTAACTTGAACGCTGGTTAATAAGTAACATAAGACAATACTGCATTAAGAAGCAATGTGACTCCCAATCACTCTTTCACTATATTTTACTTCTTAAAGTGTCATGTAAGACTAAGTTCATGTTACCAGTATCTACTAGCATGAATGCTTTCCTAAATATGCCAGAGGAAAACTCACCATGCACAAGGTACACAACACACACGCATATGTATGTACACCAATATAAACAAAGAGCAAAACAAAAATAGTTCATGTTCCTCACTATCTCAAGAAACCCAAGTGAAACAGCAAACTGCTGGCTAATTGCAACATTTATCAGCTTCTTTCTTACTTTATTTTCTACAAAAAAAAAAAGTTTAACTGGACTATAGTTCTATATAGTTCACATTTGAGGAGAAAGTGCAATTTCCACAAACTTGAGCATTTAAACAAGTTTCATAATAATTTTAGTAATGCATACACACATAACAGTTTTAAATTTTTAAATGTTCAGCTAATGAAAGAGAAGATTTTTACCCAGAAATCATTTAGCAAGCAAAATGTTAATGGCAAATAAAATTAAAATTTGTTTCAAGTCAGCTCATTAATTGCATATTAAAAAACTATTTTAAGGAATTAGAAATATTACTGCTACACAGAAAAAAATGCCCTCTGGGTTAAATTTTTTCTCTTAAATATTCTAAATAAGCTGATTTTTATCTATGATTTTCCAAATAAGTTCACTGCATATAAAATCCCGGGCTGTTAGGTCTGGCAGAGTGGTTTGGGACAATGGTCTGTATTCTGTCAATTATATTTTAAATAAACGTTTATTGGACAGTAGCCAGGTAAGAAGTATAGGAGGGACAACCAGACAGGAAGTAGAGGCAGGTCAATGAGAACAGGAGAATTCTGGGAAGAGGAAAGCTTGGTCTGTAGTCCTGACCCGGCCACAGACGAAGCAAGATGTGACTGTCCTCCCAAATAAGGTACTGAGCCACATGGCTAACACAGACAAGAATAATGGGCTAATATAAGTTGTAAGAGTTAATAAGAAGCCTGAGCTACTGGGCCAATCAGTTTATAACTAATGTAGAGCTCTGTGGGTTTCTTTGGGACTTAACGACTGCAACTGCAGGAACTGGGAAGGACAGAAACTCAGTCAACAGCAGAAAACAAAGTAAGTTACAGCACATGGGCACATGTAGTCCCAGTGCCTAGGACTGGTATGGTCAGCAGAGGCCAGCATGTTCCAGTGTACCTCCCTACAAATGGAACTGCAGCATAGTCCTCAAAGGCTCCATGGCTTATTTCTTATTCCTTCAAACTTGAAAACTACACAAAGTCCCATCCACTGACAAAATAATGCTACAATGAAGCACTGGGTCACAGTTTGTCCAGGTTGCAGCCCACCCTGCAATGCCCACTGCCTGGCCTCGCTAACAAACACCAGCCTACCATGTTTTATTCAGTATGTTCTCTGTACGATTTCTTCAAAACTTGAAGCAATGTTCCCATTAACATGATTCAAATCTCCAATAGAGTTTTATCTGCATCAAAAACTGTCTTAACTGGATAAATGTTCCTGTAATCCCAGCACTCAGAAACTGAGGTAGAAAAATTTGAGTTCCAGACCAGCTTGAGTTACAAAGCAAAAGCCTGTCATTAATAACATAATAATAACAAGAAATGAGGAGGAAGAGAAGGAGACCATGGAACTGAGCTCTCTACTCTGTTTCTTCTAGACAGGTCATCCATGGCTTATGAAAATACTATATCAGTTAAGACAGTCTGTCTGGGCTAGGAGATTGTGGCACATGCCTTTAATCCCAGCACTTGGAAAGGACAGGCAGGCGGATCTCTGTGAGTTCGAGGCCAGCCTGGTCTACAAGAGCTCATTCCAGGACAGGCTCCAGAGCTACAGTGCTACAGAGAAACCCTATTCCAATAAATAAATAAATAAAAATGAATGAATGAATTAATTAATTAAAAAATAAGAACTGTCAGATACTTGAGGATAACGTAAATAAGTCATTAAAAAGGAAGGTATTTTTGTAGTGGCACTTCAGTTGTATGTTAATAAATAAAGCTTGGCTGAAGATCAGAGAGTAAAACAACCCCACTGATCAGCCTTACAGACCAGGCAGTGATAATACACACCTTTAATCCCAGTAACCACACTAGTTGCCATAGAAACCAGGCAGTGCATGCCTTTAATCCCAGTGGTACATGCTTTAATTCCAGAAGTAGAGAGGATTATTAAACAGGAAGAGACAGTTCCCAGTCTCGGTCTCATTCTGAGATTCCTGGTGACAGGACCGCCATTTTGGACTGAAGTCAAGGAATAGCCAGTGGCTGGCTGTTTTGCTTTTCTAATCTTCAGGTTGAACCCCAGTGTCTCTCTCTGAGTTTTTATTAATTGTGCTTTAGTTTTTTCAAGTCAAAAGGAGTAACTCTG
>PVIU01002841.1:155000-159908 GCA_004026605.1 Ondatra zibethicus
AGCTGCAGAGGTCAAGGCACCAGCCCACAGCAGTGGCCACTCCTACAAACAACTGCAATGGTATTTCCAAATCACACTTTAGACTTACATCAACTTCGACCTGCAGACTATCCGCCTTGAAATGGCACATCAAACAGAGTGACTCTATGACATTAGGAGAGCTGAAATGATTCATCCACTTAGATGACCACATACCTTGAAACAAGCAGAGCATGGAAGGACACAGCAAAGAACCATAGCACAGTTCAGATCTGAGCAAAGATTGTCCCAGCTATTAGAATGAACAAGGGCCACTTTCAAATGTATTGAATATTTGAGATAATTATTTTTTATTCCTTAAAGAAACTAGAAGAATAATTTCACTGTTTAAATTTTTAACTTGTAAAACTTATATGGCCATCAGGGAGGCATGAGTTTGTACAAGACAGAATGGTCTTTCTCCCACAGGTCACTCCCAGACAGGTCCATGTGATACTAGCTCCTAGGAGAACTTATCCTTCCAGTCCCCAGCGTGCCTGCTGCACTTAGGCACCCACATCCCAGGGCGTCCACATGCCCATGGAGCTGTACAGCTTGAGGATACTTTAGTATCGCTCTACTTTTTCACCTCCTTCCAATTTCCCTACATGACATTTACTGTACTGTAAGTTTCTCTCAATTTTTCTAGGAGAAAGTCAAAACATTAACAGTTGCAGCATCTCATCTGTACTGGGCTGGAGGGAAATGAAATAAATACAATCAGATTGTTCAGACGACACTGAAAAGAATGATGCTCAGTTTCAGTACTAGGACATAAATAGAGATAAGGAAGGTTACTCTATACTTATCAAATGAGCAATAAATCCACTAAGAAGCTACCACAATTTTCAACATGCACAAGCTGAGCACAGGTGGATCCAATTTTGTTTTTTAAAAAATCTACTAGACATAAAACTCCCAATACACTGATAGTGACGTCAATACCCTACTCTCACCAAAAGACAAATCATTTGGAAAAAACTAATGAGACAAACACTTGAGTTGAATGACACCATAAATCAAAGTACCTAAAAGGAATCTACAGAACATTCCATCCAAATGCTAAAGAATACACAGTCTTATCAACAGCCCATTTTCTCAACAAATATGGGAAAATGAAATAACATCTTGCATTCTACCTGACCACAATAATAAAGTTGGATAGCAATAGAAAAAAAAGAAAGTAACAAAGTCATGGAAACTGGACACACTACTAAATCATAACTAGATAAAGCAAGATATCAAGAAGGATTATTAAAAATTCCTAGAATTCAATAAAAATTAAAATAGAACATACCAAAATCTATGGGACGCAATAAAGGTAGTACTGCAAGGAAAGTTAATAGGACTGAGTACCAACATCAAAATATTTGGGAGATCTCAAATTAATAAATTAAAAAATGCACCTGAATGGCTTGGAAAAATAAGATTCAAAAACAGTAGATAGGGAGAGAGAATCAAAATCAAGACTGAAAAATTAATAAAACAGAAACAAAAAATACAAAGGTTAGTTGTTTGCAAATATTCGCAAGATTGACAAAACTTTAGTCAAAATCACCAAAAGAAAAAGAAAAAAGACCCAAATGAATGAGAGACGAAAGGGAGACATTACAACAGACACTGAGGAAATTCAAAAACGCATAAGAACATTGTTTTAAAATTTTATATTCCATTAAAATTGAAAATCTAAAATATTAATTTCTAGATGCAGATGACCTAACAACATTAAATCAAGGTCCTACAAGGGAATCTATGCTATTATTCTGACAAATAATACCCAGAACCACCACAGGTCAAGATGCAGAGAATAAGAACGCTGGGCAGCTCCACTCTAAATGTCACAACCATGTCACATCTCCACCCCTTTCCTCACCAAGGCGCAGGACCATCATGAAAGAGAGCACAGAAAGGCTGTAAGAGCCAGAGGGACTAGAAAATACTGTTGCAGCCAAACAGTATTCTCAGGACATACCAGTGGCACTAGACACATGAACTCACAGTAGCTATGAATGCATCTACAAGACTTGCACAAGATCAAGCAATCAACGTCCAGGCATGAATAGGGGAAGGACACATGAAGTCTCAGCCCCAGCTAGGAAGCTAGCTGCTGGAGCTAATAGATACTGGGATGGGAAAACCGTTTTTCTTTACAAAGCCAGAGAAGCTACCCTTGTGGTTCAAAGAAAGGAAAAAAGAGAGAGAACAACTATGTCAAACATATCAGTGAAGGAATTTTCTGGTACAGACTTTAGCATATTTTATGTATAGAATCATATCTTCTGAAAATAATGATACTTTGGTGTCTTCTTTTCCTACATGCACGCCTTTATCTTCTTATCTTTTATGGCTAAGACTTCATGCATTATAATAAACAGGAGGGTACATCACCCAAACCCAGAAGTATATGGACAGCACAAATGGAAATTGAGGAACTATTACATTATTTTATAAAAAGGATATAAAGTGGGGTGGAGTACAAGGGAGAAGTTAAAGGGACAGGTTGAAGCTAACTATGATTAAAAAGTACACTGTATGAAATTCTCAAAATTATTTAAAAAGAAAGAGAACATGAAGTTGAGAGAGAAAAGTGGGAGGGGCATATCAGGTAATTTGAAAGGAAGAAAAATGGGTGGATTTGATCAAAATGTAAGAAATTCACAAGCAATTAAAACACAAAAGATCCTATGATAAACCCAGCATGGTACATACACCAGCAATGCAAACAGTTGGAGGATACAGAGAGGAGGATCAGGAGTTCAAAGTCATGATGCTCAGTAGCCTATTGAGTTTGAAGTCAGCCTGCTCTACATGAGATCCTAACTTACACAATCAACAAAAAGATCAGAAGGCAAATTTGATCATCTTAAAGACAAAGGGAATGAGATCCAAGATGCAAGACAGTGTACGCTGTACAGACTGACTTTGTGCAGCCAGCATTTCCAAACTGAAGGATCATCTTCAAATACCCTCATAAGTAAATTGAGCCACCCATGCCTTAGCTGATGAAGAAACACATCCTGCCATATCATCCCAGTGAAGCCCAACCATCAAGGGTTCCACATAGCCAAGCAATGTTAAATTGCACAATGACATCAATGTGACACATTTATGTTAGTTGGTTAAAAACTAGTGGAATTATTAAAATGTGCTGATAATAATAAGAACACAATCTGAGACCAAGTGGATATAATAAAGGATCTGAATGTTGTGGACAAACAACCTAAGTTGATTAACTTAGTATGCTAAGTAAAGAAATAGAAAGGGTACACATATTCTAAACACCAAGAAAGACCATGGTAACTAAAGTCTGCCCAAACAACAAGTGACTAGGAAGGAACCTTAAAAATCATCACTAAAACACAAAGCCCAAACCAGCACTGTGAAATGCCAATAACTGTGGCTCAAACTGCAATCTCATCTGTCAGAAGAGCATAGCCAGGGTCTCATAAGATAAAAGGTGGCGGGACAATGCATGAATCTAATTCATGCATCCTATTCTATCCTTTATATAACACTCACCAGTGAATCCTTACTTAAAACTATACTGACGATTTATTTCAATGGTTAGAACTAGTATTCCTGCTGACAGAAGCAGAATTTGAGCAAAAAATAACTAGTTTGCAAAACTGTCCAAGTTTCAATGTAATATATTTTAATGTTTTTAAAATTCCATTTGTGCTGCATCAGTCTTAGACATAAAAATATCCAATAACTAGGAATATTATACTGCTTTAGTTCTCTCTTTCAATGTCTAACCTTTGTATATTAAATTTGGGTCATCTTTTTCAGGGATGGGTTGTGGAAAAAGAGGACAACACATGATAATAGAAAAAGGACAGAAGCCAGTACTTTTGCTAAAACATGGCTTACATTTTCTTTGCAAAGCTAGCTCATGCTGGGTATGCAATAGGCTTTGTGACAAATGGTTACAAGGAAGCTGAGGAGGAAAGTTCTTGTTTTAGTTAGCTTGCTTTGAGAGTCTCCTCTGGCCTAGACTGATCTATAATTTACAGTGTAGCCAAAATGAGCTTGAATTTATGATCCTCCGATTCCTTCTTTGGAATATTAAGATTACAAGGTCTGCTTTATGATTATGCCTAGGGATTATATCTGCATGCGGGACAGTTGTAGACGGAAGTTTCTGTCCCACCTGGTCCTTCAGCCATTGATTGAGTCCCAAAGAAGCACAGAGACTTATATTAATTTCAAACTGTTTGGCCTATTAGCTCAGGCTTATTATTAACTTGATCTTATAACTTTACCTATAATTCTTATCTTTGTGTAGCCACGTAGTTTGGTACCTTTCATCAGTGAGACATTTTCATCTTGCTTCCTCTGCATCTGGCTGGTGACTGCGTCTCTGCCTTTCCTCTTTCCAGAATTCTCTTAGTCTGGCCGCCCCGCCTATACTTACTGCTTGGTTATTAGTCAATCAGCATTTTATTAAACCAATACAAATGAAAAATCTTAACAGTGTACAAAAGCATTATCCCACAGCAGTTCCCATTTTTTTCTTTTCAAAACAAGACCCTGAATCTAATCTCCTTTGTTTAGCATTTTTACTGATCATTATTCATAATAACTAGAAACCAACACACTAAAGAAAGACAAACATCCATAATCCATTTTGGGGGAATGTGGGTATAGTTTTTTAGGCCACTTCCTGATGACTGGGAGCACAGATAATCTTATGGGAATCCAAAGAAAATTTAGGATTATGGTCAAGTTCTGACTGGAACATTCTGTGAGGCTGGATCATCTCAGCCAGCAGTCTTGAAGCTCTTCTGGTTGTAGAACTTAGAGGAAACTGGAACAAAATGTTGGATCATCTGAGCCATCTGCTCCTAACGGAGAGTTTTTAAGGGACCTTCCTTGATAAAAAAAAAAAAA
>PVIU01002842.1:0-30719 GCA_004026605.1 Ondatra zibethicus
GGGGCTCAATCCATTGCTCTGATGTGAATGTGGGTCTCTGTCTCTATCTCCATCCATCGGATGAAATTTCTCCCACCTCTATCCCCGCCCCTGGCTTCCAACTTTTGCTTGATGATCCTGTTTGCTTCCAACTTCCAGGAGGTTCTGTGTATGCTTTCTTTGGGTTCACCTAGGTATTCAGCTTCTCTGGGCTTGCGATCTAAGTGCTTAGTGACCTTTATTTTATAGCTAGGGTCCACTAAAGAGTGGGTACATACCATAATCATCTTTCTGGGTTTGGGTTACCTCACTCAGGATAGCGTTTTCTATTTCCATCCATTTGCATGCAAACTTCAACAATGACACCAGGACCTATCTCTTCTGCATGTATTAACTTTTTGAGACCCGAGTCTTTTTGAATGCACTCCTTCCTAGGCCAGGAGGGATGGGGTTGGGCCTTGGACTTCTAACAGGGCAGGGCACCATGCCCTCTTTCAAGGAAGAAGGGGGAGGGAGGAGGGGTGGGGGGGTAGTGGGAGGGGACTGGGAGAAGGGGAAGAAAGGAAAAAAAATTTTATTTCTTTAATTATGTTCTTGAATGGAAAAAATAAAACAAAACAATGTATGGAAAAAAAAAGTTAGTCTTGTGTTTAGGTTAGTCAGAAATATGATGAGAACAAGTAAAATAAATCTCAGTCCATCTTCAAAAAAAAACACCCCCTGAAAGCTCTTTGTGAACCCTAAAAATGCTTCACCCACCAAACAGCAGGAAGCATTTTGGGAAAAATTACTCCCAAATTTCCACAATGATTCTTTATAAATGTTTGTTTTCTTTTAAAGGGGGATATGATATAGAGATGAATACTTTGCATTGGTATGTTTTTTGGTTTATTGATACAAATTTAAGGTATATTTTGTTATATGTATATTTCTAATCTTGCTTAAGGTATTATGTGTTTGTGCAGCTCATTTTAAAATGTAATGTATACTTAAAATTATGGATTAATAGATAGTCATTTATAAAATTCAACCATGTAGTCATGTTAGTTAGGTTTCCTAGATATACAGAGATATATTTCAGATGGATAGATATTCTTCAAATCTTTCAAAGGCCTACAGAATACAGCATTTAAAATGTTTTGTTAACTTAGGACTTTTCATCACAATGAGACACATATGCTCCTGGCAGCACCAATCCACTTCAAGGTAATAATGGTATCAAAGAGGTTTGTTATGAAGTTTGTTAGCCATTTGGGCAGAAAATGGTCTTACCTGGACTGTTTGATATATGCTGTATGAACTGAACATACAGAACCCACAGAAAAGTGACTGCTGAAATTTCTAAAAGATGGGATGTTCCTTCAGGGTTCCTGCTTCGTGAAAGAAACTGCCAGACATTCTGCAGGACACAGAAGAAAGACACTGATGAACTTTGCCATTACAAAGCAGAACAGATCTTCAAATTTCCTGCTTCATGGACAAGTCTACCAGACACTATAGGATATAGGCTGAAGCACCAGAATTACAGAACTTTGGATGACTCTCCAGGCAACAAGGTGTCTCTGTCAATTCTAGAACTTTGTAAATTGCTTTCAATGCACTTCCTGTTTACTTAGGTAATATTATATCCTTCTGAGGTCTTTGAAGAGTTGAAGACATTTATGTATGTATGAAGACATATATATATATATATATATATGTATGTATGTGTGTGTGTATGAAGACATACCTATAGTTTCCCTTATTTATAACAAAAGATAGAATATTTTCTTTTGCCAGATACAAATAGACTAATAATGATTGATACCTGTTTTGTTATATGTAATGTTACTTTGTTAAAGTTAGAACCTTTCTTTTCATTTAGACAGAAAAGGGGAGATGATATGGAATTCCTCTCTGTATGCTGTAAATAAGTTTTATTATCATTGGTTAATAATAAGGCAGTTTGGCCAATGGCTTAGCAGAATATAGCCAGGCTGGAAGAGATATAGAGAAAAAGGAGGTGGAGTCAGTGAGACACCATGTAGCTGTTGAAGGAGGCAGACAGCATGTAGCTGCCCAAGAAGCTAGAGGTAACAAATCACAAGTCTCATGGTGAAATATAAAATAATAGAAATGGGTTAATTTAAGATGTAAGAATTAGCTAAGACTCCACCTAAGGTATTAGTCAAATAATGTTGCAATTAATATAGTTTCTGTGTGATTATTTGCATCTGGGCAGCTGGGAATGAACAAGCAGTCTCCACCTACAGGAAATTGGGAAAAACACAATGTATTTATATACCCAAACCAGTGGACAAAAGAATGTATTGTGATTTGATGTGATCATGCTGAATTGAAAGCAACTCAGATGCCTTGAAACTGGTAGAGGGCAGACAGATAGGAATCCATCTAAACAACAAAAAACAGACCCACATGTCAGAGATGGCACAGTGATGATTAGCAAAGGACTGAGAAACAAAAACAACTAATTTTTATAATATAATATTACTATCCATGTCTTACAAGTCACATCTACATAAACGTGACATAATTTTAGTGTTTTGTATCTTTAATTATGACTGCCCACCTTGGTATTCAGGCATGGGATAAGGATATTGATTCTCAGTGCTCTGGGACTCAATATATTTGTGCTTTGACTTTAGCCCATCCTTTCACTCCTTCCACTAATAGACTCTATGATCCAAGACAGTCTCTCTGGTACCATGTTCACTCTGTATAAAGAGAAAGAGCAAAAGTATGCTCTTCTAGATTCCTGACCTATATAAGGTTATATGAACTGACTTGTTGTTAAACTTAGCTAGTTCATTAAATAGTCAAATGGGAGAATACAGAGATGAAGCTCACTGTGAGGTTCACACAGAGTTAGTCATGTGGACATGTGAAAGCCACAAAGCACAGCTAGCTTTTCTAGGCTGCACCAGGCAGGAGTAAGTCAGATTAATGCCTGTCCTGGGTAATGCCATGTTACTGAGCAAGGAATTGTAACTGAGAATGCTGTGGATTCAAGCTGTTACTGTTGATGTTTATGATATCTAAGGCCTCCCACTGAGCAGAACTGTTTGCACAGATAAATAAACGCTGTCAATACTAGTAATAAAGTACTGATAGGCTTGTAGAAACTGCTGTCCTTAGTGTACACAACTTGTTCATTAGTCAATAGTGAGACCCTGATAAAAGCACTTTATGTGTGTAAACTTATATAAACCTTCATAACTCTATATAGTGTGTTCTATATTATCACTTAATACATGGAAGTGTGAAAACAAACTTAATGGTTAAGTTCACACACCAGTTAATGTTGGAGTAAAAATTAAAATGAAGGTCAAAAAACAGAATCTGCCCACTGTGCTGTGTACAGACACACAAGTCAATCTTTCACACACATGCCCTCTCTCACACACCCCTTACCATATTGATATACATTATCAAACATAGAATTCATACATTATTTACCTTTTGAGGAATGTTCTGTTTTTGCCAAATACAACATAATTTAAAAAAAAACATTTACCAATGTGATATTTTGTAAGAACATTTTACCTTCCAGTTCTTCACTTGACAAACTTGGTATCCTGAAGAAATCTATCCATACCTTAAAAGAATTGTTGACTCCCATAAAAACCCCTGTACCATCTACATTGAATAGTGTGTTGAGATGGAATGTACTCTTCCTATTCCATCTTTGTGATGATACGGGGCTGTCTGTCTATGCACATTCATAAAATCAGCCTGCCGCAGGGAGGGGAGCAGAGAAACATGTAGAGCTCAATAAAAATCAATAAAAAAAAAAACCCAGCCTCTGCAACAGTGACTGCTCCAAGTTCAAGGATGATGTACTAATCATCCATGCATTCACTCTTTTCATTGATCCTGGAGTAAATGTTTACTACATTTTGAAAGAATGGATGAGTGAGTGAGTGAGTGAGTGAAAGACACAATGTAAACTATTTCAACCAACACTTCAAGTGATGCCATGCATGAAGAACCATTTGTGGTCTCTATATCCAAAAATCAGAAAGACAACTCAGGAAAGTAAATGCATTTTTGAATTTTTTCTCATAATACGAATTATAACCCAGACTAGAGGCAAAGTTGTTTATTTTTGTTGCAGTCCACAACCAGTACCTTGTTACTATTTTTGTGGCTCTTTCTACCCCTCAGAGAAGTTTATGAAAACCTAAGACTCAGGATGGAGTTCAGTGTGGAGAGAAGATAGCCACCTTTCTCTTAAAAACAGTAGGGTGTTCCTCCATCTTGAAATCTTATCAAAGTAACCAAAAGATGAGACAAAGACAATAATGAAATGTCAGGCTTGTCATTCTTTCATTCACTCACTTACTCACTCATTTTCTCATTCATTTAAGCAATTTTTAATTTATGAGCACATATGCCTGTTGTATTTTGGTTACTGCATATTCAGAAAACAACTTGGATGAGGTTAGACTTTATTGATGCTTCATAGAAGCATCACATCTTTCTGCATTCACAGAGGATGCTGAAAGAACACATAAGCCTGACAAACCAGGCATTCATGCTACAGAATGGCACCCATGTGGATAACTGCATCCACAGAAAGCCTAAGAAAGCTTGGGAAAGAACAGAGTAAAGCATGTTTTCTTGGTAGCAGCAATTCCTCAGGTCTGCTCTGCTTGATAGAGGCAAGCAAGCGTTCTCATCTAAGAGAGGCTTCCTCACTCAGCTTTAACTGCAAAACCCTGCAGCTCTTTAAGAGGTCCTGCCATGAAACACTTAAACAGTGTTGATAAAAAGCTGACTGCATGCTTTGCTTTTTGGTTTTCAGCCGTAGCAGGAAAAAAGCTGTGCCATTTTAAAATGCCAGCTTTCTGGGCCATCCTGCCAGGGCAAACTCTGACTCTATCAGGCAGGCAGTCCAACTATGAAGCATTTGAATGTGGTTTATGAGTAGAATGCTGCAGCTTGCTTGCTGGCAAGGACCTTGAAATGCCATAGAGTTGTGGCAATAAACGTGGCTCTGACCCATACCTCAGTCTTGAGGCTGAAATCTCAGAAAGATAAGAAATGGGCGGGGGCCAGCTGTCAAAGCCACAGCTTTTATCCTACCCATATAGCTTGGTTAGCTAAAGACTCATGTATTCAGAAAAAGAGAGATATACAGTAAGAGAGATTAATAAAAACCTCTAAATGTTTTACAGTGTGTTAAAAATATATGCAAGAAAAATGTTAAAGTTCTTAAGAAAGAAAGAAAGAGAGAAGTTGGGTGTGGTGGTACACACCTTTAATCCCAACACGTGGGAGGCAGAGGTAGATTGACCTCTGTGACTTCAAGGTGTGGTATCACACACCTTTAATCCCAAAGCTTGGGAGGCAGAGGCAGACAGGTCTCTATGAGTTCAAGGTGTGATAGCACACACCTTTAATCCCAGCACTGGGAAGGCAGAGACAGGTGGATCTCCGAATTCAAGGATAGCCTGGTCTACAGAGGGAATTCCAGGACAAAGATACACAGAGAACCTGTCTCAAAACGCCAAAAATTAAAAAAGAAATAGAGTTTAAAATAAAGCCACGTAAAGATGGAAAACACACAGAGAATCTTGATACTGAATGTTATTATGCTCTCTTTGAATTGTTTGAATGCTGAGGAAGGACCGACAGCTACTAAAAGACATTTGCTTATAAATGCTGCTGAATTAATCCAAGATAGGTATTTTGAAAATACCTTGACTTAAAAATTGAAGTCAAAAGGTATATTACTTTGGAGAAGAGATTTTACTTTTGTTTCCACAGGAAATGAGAGGCTGTGGATTCATTCTGATTTAAGAAAACTCAGATTTGATCAAGGAAGACCACCTGAGAAATCTCTGGTAGGAACAGATGGCCCAGATGTCTAAGTTCTACATCCAGAACAGATTCAAGATGCTGCCTGAGATGATCAAGATTCACAGGATACTCCAGTCAGGACTTAATCATATCTCTAAATTTTCTTTAAGTCCCCATAAGATTATCAGCATCCCCAACCAGCCAGAAGTAGCCTGGCATACTATGCCCACATTCCCAAAAAATGGACTATGGATATTTTTCTTTGCTTAAATAAAAAAAAAAGAGGGGGAAGTGGTGTGGGAGAATTGTCTGTATTCTGTCAATCATGATTTAAATAAATGCTGATTGGCCATTAGCCAAGATGTATAGGTGGGACAACCAGACAGGAAGTAAAGGCGGAGCAAGGAGAATAGGAGAATTCTGGGAAGCAGGAAGCTTTCTCAGCACTCCTGCCGGGACCACCAAAGAAGCAGGATGTGAACTGCCCTACTAAGAAAGGTACTGAATCATGTGGCTAACATAGATAGGCATAATGGGTTAATATAAGCTACAAGAGCTAATAAGAAGCCTGAGCTAATCGACCAATCAGTTTATAACCTAATGCAGACTCTCTGTGTGATTTTTCTCTGGGAATAAATGGCTTGGGATACTGGGTGGGACATAAACCCCAACACGCCAAGCACTCATGTTACACACCCCACAATATCAAACACATACTTTATCAGAAAGCAAGGTGATGTATGTAGCTGCCACCAAGTACACTCTTATGCAGGTCATTTGCAATTCTAGTTCTTCCAAATTTCATGAGAGTTAATTGAACATATTTGTTATTCTTATTTCTGTCCTTCCAGACCTTCACAAAGAATTTCATGCAAATATTTCCTTCATTTCAAATTTTCTTCATAACATACTTACAATGTTTGTTTACCTCCTGGTTGAACCTTAGCCCAAATTTCAATCTGAATTCAACTATAGAAATGCCAGTTAACAATCAGTTTTGAGTTTGCTGAGGTGTGCAGCTGAGCAAGCACACAAAACCCAAAAACTAATCATGGTTTTCTTTCAGACACAATATCAAATTCCTCTGTTGCAGGAGTATTGGTGGAGAGGCCTGAATAAAGAGGCCATGCTGGAAACACAGTCAAATCTAGGGAGTGGCAAAGATAAAGGGTAGAAAATAAATGCATAATGATAGTGTTCATGATGGATCATCAAACAACTATGACTCTTGCTTTATAACAAAGAGGAAACACTGTAGGCATGAGGAGTCCTGAGCTTGGTTCATGAAGTTACATGTGAAGCGTGGCAAAAGGTTTCGATCCCAAGGAGTTTCAGAAAAGTGCCATGATTGAATATGGCTAGGCATCTCACATCTGTGCACAGATTCCACATCGGCTTATCAATAGCTTCAATGCTAATAACAAATATGCACTGGAAGTTGCAAAGCTTGCACAATGACTATTATAACTTTATTATATATTCATAATAAATATATAATACCCTCATGGTAAATATATAATTACCCTCATATACTAACATTCTGGTAGTACAAATTAGAGATCTGAAAATCGGGGAATTTTCATATTGCACTTGACATAAAAACAAAAGAGATGAGATCAGACTGGAAGTTTGACTGGTTGTCCTAGTTAGGGTTCTGTTGTTGAGAGAAACATCATGCGATAAAACAACTTGGAGTGGAAACAGTTAATTTTATGATCCAACTCTCAGATCAACTGTATCAGTGAGGGCAGTAATTCAAGGCAAGAACTTTGAGGCTGAAGCAGAGGCCATGAGGAAACACTGTTTATTGGCTTGATCCTCATTGCGTGTCCATCTTTTCTTCATATACAGCTCAATAATCTCTGTCCTGGATTGGACCTATCAGAGTTGGCAGAGTCCTCCCACATCAATCATAATTCAAGAAAACTCATAAACCTGCCCACAGGCTGAGCTGATGGAGGAAGTGCCTCAAAAGAGGTTCTCTCTTCCCAGTTGACTAATTTATGTCAAGTTTCTAAAACCATACCAGCATGAAAAGACATTCTTCAAGACAAGAGCTAGCATTTTGAACTAGGCAATGGGGTAGTTTTCTGCAATAAGACAAAGCTTACGGGATATTAGTGTTTTCCAAACTGATTCAACTTGTGGTTTGAATAAAAAGCATTTAGAGTCTGATGTCTGTGTGATACAGTATTGAAATTTTAATGCCAT
The DNA here is from genome assembly GCA_004026605.1 of Ondatra zibethicus. Lineage (NCBI taxonomy): Eukaryota > Metazoa > Chordata > Mammalia > Rodentia > Cricetidae > Ondatra > Ondatra zibethicus. The sequence goes on from PVIU01002842.1 coordinate 7,993, forward strand.
AAAAAAGTGACAGACAGTTCAAATTCAGAAGGCTTGGGGAAAATGTAGCTATTGAGTGAAAAGTTTGGGTAAGTTGAAATTCTCTATGAGACACAATGTTGAGACTCCAGTGTCCAACTACCAAATATCAGGTAGGTGTTCCTTGAAAATGTAGTTTTGAAATTTTATGTTGAGCTTATCAAGGAAAAGGATATAGAATGTTCATTTTATATATGGGCTATAAAGTTTGACAAGTGATAGATATGTATTAAAAGGAGCTAGTTATCAACTAACTTTAAAATTCTTTGTTTTGCTGCCAAAAAAGTCTTAGGTCTTGGCTACACTGAATGTCCTTCTAAGAAATGTCTCCAACTTTAAATGATAAATGGATATACTTGAGCTAAGGCATTTTTCTTTGTATAGGACTGAACTATAGCTAATGGAACAAAGGCACCACAAAGAGTTAAATGTTTTGCCAAACAAGGAAAACATTTTAAGATAAAAATTAGAAAATTTGTGAGGGTATGGAAGTATAGGCATATTGTTCACAATTGCAAATTGGAATTGGATTAGACAGCCTATTAAATTTCAATTTAATGGCTTTAAAATATAAGAGAAGGCTATTTGACTGAATTATTGAACACATTTAATTGCAGGTTGTGTACTGTGAACTATTGATCTAATAATTATTCATGTGGACTATTAAAAAGGGATGATTCATTTTCATTTTACCATTCAGGCATTCCTTATGTATTATTTAAAACCTGGGAGCTAGGAATAAAAGACTTTTTAGTGCAATACAGTATTTCTAAAGTAGGGCAGGTCTTTGTGGGAGTCCAAGGTAACATTATACAGTATAATCAAAAATTAAGTAACTTTAAATTTCAATAGGTGAAGAAGGATACCCTTTCCCTTCAGTTGCATATTTTAATTGCAGAACTATCTGCATTGACTTATGAACCATTCCAGTGAAGCTGAAATATTTAAGTATGATCTATAAAATATTTTAAGTGCTCTGCAGATGTTTCACAAAAGAATTCAAGGGGCAGTCTTTCTTCTTATTTCTTTTCTGTTCCAAACAAATGACTTCTTTAACTCAGTTATTTTTTCCTCTCATATTAAGTACAAAAAAAATGGGTCCGTGGAGACCTTCAGTGAGGGGGCTTTGAGCTCCACATTTAACTAGCGGTTAAAAAGGACAGCTCACCAAATTCCATGTAAATCCTGTGTCATTTTAAATGCACTCAGTGTTGATTGACACTTTGATAGTTAAGACATTTATTGTGCACCTTAGTACTCATCGATCTGGGAGGTTCCCTAACACTTAATAAGTCACTACTAAGGATCACATTACTCAGGAACAATGCTGTACATTCTGTTCAGGTGAAAACAGTCTAGTCATTAATTCAACAGTACAGATTTGTGAAGAGAAAGCCAAAGCAGGTCAATAAATTTCCAAGGCTACTAATCTGGGAAGGAACAAAGCTCAGATTGCAAAGCCAACTCTAACATCACTGAAGGTTATTTTGTTTATCTTTTTATGTTGTCTTAATCAAAACATTGTATACCTGCTTTTCGTAAGTAGAATTTGGAGACATAAAGGTCATGGGATGGCAAAGGAACTTTTCTTGCAAAGGGGAGGGCTTATGAACTGGAGTATCCATGTATAGAAAGCTTCTCTCATTGGAGGCTAGTGCCTAGGGGTTCTGGAATGTGAAGCATAGAAAGATCTTGTCTAACAAAGAGAGGGGTTTGCACATTAACTATGGAAGAAATCGACCCATTTCTGTCAAGTTCTTCTATCACCATCAATGTTGAAGTTGCTTGGTAGAAAATACAGTAAAACCCTGCCTTGCTTGAAAGCAAGGAACCTAGTAATTAGTCCAAATAACAGATAACAGGGCTTTAACTTGAGTTAGGAACATACTTTCCAGTACATATCAATCCCATGGGAATTCTGCTAAAATGAAAATTATGATTCATTACTTCTGGGATGTGAAAAAATTATGTATTTCTAATAAGCTTTCAAGTGATTTTAATTTTACTGTTTAATGGGATGAATACCCACTCACAGCAAAAGAAAATCTAGCTCTTAACGTTTCATCCTAAAACCGAGAAAATCAGCATCACCTGAGAATTCATAGAACTCTTCATTGACTGTCCTGATCACATATAAATTAAATAAAAATATGTAGAATCAACTAAAGAATATTTACTACATTCTAAATTCTAATATCAGTTTCAGTGGAACAAGTGAACTGCAGTGGGGAAAATGGAGAAAAAAATGCCATTGTAATATGAATTCAAGTGGTTAAGAATTTACTGAGATTCTTAGATTTAAAAGGGTCCAAGATGCCATCACTTTTTCCTCAATCCCTTGTTTTATCCTTAAATTTGAAAGTTACTCTTGTGACAGTAAGTATGGCAGACTTAGAAAAGAATCTAGCCTCTTCGGTAATAGAATTAAGCATTTTGAACACCTAGGACAATTAGCAATGATGCCTAAACAAAACTAAGTCCATAAAAAGCCTTGGGGTGATTTCTATAAATTTACTGTGAAAGCACTGTGTGTAAATGCAGAGTAAGAATGATGAGAAAGGATGATAAAGATGGTTTCTTAGTGCTTCCAACCTTTATATAAAACACCCATAGACTATCTGGCAGTCTGTAAGGGAGGCAACACTCTTGCTGCTTTACCTATACTGGCTGTCATCTTACTGAACAAACTTTAATTAGAATACCATTAGTATAAGAGAAACTGAGAAAATCAGTACTATAGGAACACTGTTGCTTCTGTAAAACTTGCTGGAAATTGCAAGGAATTTATGTTTTTCACTAGCACAGAGTCATAAGCATAAAAATGATGAAAAGATACAGGTCCTATGCTCTTTGACACAAATAAAATTATTGCAAAGAAATGTTGTGTGCAGTAGTTACAATTTCTGGAAATCAGAAATGATTCAGTTAGAGTCTTGGACCTCTGTGTTTAGCTATTTTATCCTGGGAAATGGCTGTCTTCTGGGAACTGAATCTGGGTTACTCATTTGAAAAATGGAAACAATGGTTCTTTTCCAGTAGGCCATGGATTAGATAAAGTATTGGAAATGGCAGATGAATCTATGGGGGGTGGGGACTACAGAATCCCTTACTATTTTGGTAATTAACTGGCCATTGAGCCTCTAGGAGCCACTGCTTCAGTTGCTGGATTCGTCACAGGCTTTAGTGGAAAGTGTGATTCTATTGTTGTTTTTTTTTTTAAAGAACATAGTCAGACTGCCTCCTAAAAATCTACATGCATTTTTTCACATTTTATCTGATACACAGAATGATTCTGTTCATGGTCCCCTCTTATGTAATAGAAGTCTCCTGGTGGACCAGTAATGTTTGCTTAGATATGAGGTGGTCAATTAAAGTTGGCCACAGAGATCTGACATTGGGTCTATCAAAGATGAATTCTTCAAACTGGAATCTGTACAGCTCTGTGCCACAAAATCCTATTAACAGAATACTGGGAAAGTGGTACCATGTGAGGTCTTCCTCTTTGGTTTCTTGGATCTGTGAACCTTGAAGTACTATCTGAAGAGACCTCATAAAAGAACACGGCATGGAAAAGATCATAACATGACTAAGATTGACTAGTCATGACTATGGACATTCTTCTAAAGCTCTGGGCATGAAAATGAAGCCATTGCCTGAAAACCACAGAGTCACTTTACTGTTACTACATGGAACACTAAATTGATCAGTGGAACTCTGTCGTCTCAACTCCTAGCAAAACACAATGCAGAAGAACTAATTTTCGATTACTAAGGTTTGTGTGGCTAATTAAGTTACAACACATCTGAAGCCCTTGATCCCTTATCCTTGTCCCATGAAGCACTGTCCATACTATTCCTTTCTAAAGACAACCAATTGCTCCCTATGCTTGTGTGCATCGTCTTTGAAAAATATTTAAAAATATTGTGTGTCACATTATTTCTTTGTTCCTTATTTTTTATGTCATTTTTATTTTGACTGCTTTTTATCATATTGGGAATAACAATTTAAATATTTATGTAAAATGAGTTAACCAAGAAATTTAGGTGAGCTGAATTTATCATGAACTTCATAGAAACATATTTCTAGGGGCTGGAGAGACGGCTCAGGGGTTAAGAGCACTGGCTGTTCTTCCAGAGGTCCTGAGTTCAATTCCCAGCAACCACATGATGGCTCACAACCATCTGTAATGAGATCTGGCACCCTCTTCTGGCATGCTGGCATACATGGAAGCAGAATGTTGTATACATAATAAATAAATAAATAAATAAATAAATAAATAAATAAATAAATAAATAAATAAGTCTTCCCCCACCCTTACCCCCACCCCCATGCTCCCAACTTTTGCCCGGCTATCTTGTTTGCTTCCAATTTCCGGGAGGATCTATATATGTTTTTCTTTGGGTTCACTTTGCTATTTGGCTTCTCTAGGCTTGTGTACTATAGGCTTAATGTCCTTTGTTTATGGTTAGAGTCCACTAATGAGTGAGTACATACGATATTCATCTTTTTGGGTCTGGGTTATCTTACTAAGGATAGTGTTTTCTATTTCCATCCATTTGCATTCAAAATTCAATATGTCATTTTTTTTTTACCGCGGAGTAGTATTCTAATGTGTAAATATTCCACATTTTCTTTATCCATTCTTTCTTTGAGGGGCACCTAGGTTGTTTCCAGGTTCTGGCTATTACAAACAATGCTGCTGTGAACATAGTTGAACAAATCCTTTTGTAGTATGGTTGGGCATCTCTTGGGGTTCGGGGAGGGGGAGAGGGGAAAGGAGAAGGGAAAAGGGAAGGATGGGGGAGAGCCTGGGGAAGTGGGAGGGTGGAGATAGAGGAAGGGCAGATGTTGGAACAGGGAAGAAGATACCTACATTAAGGGAGCCATTTTAGGGTTGGCAGGATACTTGGTTCTAGGGGGGATCCCAGGTGTTCACAGGGATGTCCCAAGCTAGGTCCTTGGGCAGCAGAGGAGAGGGTGCCACAACTGGCCTTGTCCCATAGTCACACTGATGAATATCTTGAATATTACCATAGAAATTTCATGCGATGGATAGAGATAGAGACAGAGACCCACACCCCCATCAGAGCAATGGACTGAGCTCCCAAGGTCCAGTTGAAGAGCAGAAGGAGGGAGAAGATGAGCAAGGAAGTCAGGGACACGAGGGGTTGGTCCATCCACTGAGACAGTGTGCCTGATCTAATGGGAGCTCACCAAATCCAGCTGGAACCAGGACTGAATGAGCATGTGATCAAACCGGACTCTCTAAATGTGGCTGCCAATGGGGACCTTTCTCTTCTACATGTTATGGCTTTTTGGGACCCTAGTTTACATGGGCACACACCTTCCTAGGCTGGTATGGAGGGGGGAGGGCCTTGACCTTTCCACAGGGCAGGGTACCCTGCCCTCTCTTAAGTATGGAAGGGGAGGGAGGAGGGTTCGTGGGGAAGTGGGACGGGAATAGGAGAAGGGGAGGAAGTGTCAATTTTTGAATGGAAAAATAAAAATAAATATAAAAAATTTTAAAAAGACTGCAAAAAAAACCAAAAAAGAAAATCCATAACGGACTATATATTTAATAATTAAATATTTCTAATTTTTTCTGAGGAAAAAAAATAAATAAGTCTTAAAAAAAGAAACACATTTTCTAAATTACAGAGATATGCATGCTATGCCACTGAGCACTTATGAATTCTTTTTTATTGATTTTTATTAAGCTCTACATTTTTCTCTGCTCCCCTCCCTGCCTGTCCCCTCCCTTTCAACCTTCCCCAAGGTCCTTATGCTCCCAATTTACTCAAAAGATCTTGTCTTTTGCTACTTCCCATGTAGATTAGTTCTATGTATATTTCTCTAAGGTCTTCATTGTTGTCTAAGTTCTCTGGAATTGTGATCTGTGGGGTTTTTTGCTTTATCAAAAAAATAAAACTTATGAGTGAGTACATGTGATAATTATCTTTCTGTTTCAGGTTACCTTATTGAAAATAATATTTTATAGCTCCATCCATTTGCCTGCAAAATTCAAAATGTTGTTTTTTTTTCTGCTGTGTAGTACTCCATTGTATAAATGTACCATATTTTCCTTATCCATTCTTTGGTCAAGGGGCATTTAGGTTGTTTCCAGGTTCTGGCTATGACAAACAAAGCTGCTATGAATATAGTTGAGCACATGTACTCGTGGCACAATGGTGAATCCTTTGTATAGATACCCAAAAGTGCTATTACTGGGTCTTGGGGATGGTTGTTTCCTAATTTTCAGAGAATTCGCCACACTGATATCCATAGGGACTGTACCAGCTTGCATTCCCATCAGCAATGCAGAAGTGTTCCCTTTACTGCACAACCTCTCCAGCATAAGTTGTCATCAGTGCTTTTGATCTTGGCCATTCTTACAGGTGTAGATGGAATCTCAGAGTTGTTTTGATTTGTATTTCTCCCATGACTAAGGATGTTGAACATTTCCTTAAGTGTCTTTCAGCCATTTTAGATTCCTGTGTTGAGGGTTTTCTTTTTAGGTATGTTCTTCATTTTTTAATTGGATTATTTGTTCTTTTGATGACCAAATTTTTGAATTCGTTGTACATTTTAGAGATCAGACCTCTGTTTGATGTGGGGTTAGTGAAGATTTTTTTCCCATTCTCTAGGCTGTCATTTTGTCTTGTTGACCATGTCCTTTGCTTTACAGAAACTTTTAAGTTTCAGAAGGTCCCATTTTTTGTTTCTCTCACTGTCTGTGCTGCTGGGATTATATTTAGGAAGTGGTCTCCTGTGCCAATGTGTTCAAGTGTACTTCCCACTTTCTCTTCATAAAGTTCAGTGTGGCTGGCTTTATGTTGAGGTCTTTGATCCATTGGACTTCAGTTTTGTGCATTGTGATAGATATGGATCTATTTTCATTCTTCTATGTATTGATATCCAGTTATGCCAGCATAATTTGTTAAATATGCTTTCTTTTTTCTATTTGATACTTTTTGTTTCTTTGTCAAAAATCATGTGTTGGAAGGTAAGTGGATTAATATCTGGGTCTTCAATTCAGTTTCATTGGTCCTCCTTTCTCTTCTTATGCCAATACCAGGCTGTTTTCAGTACTGTAGCTCTGTAGTAGAAATGAAGTCATGGATTGTGGTGCCTCCAGAAATTCTTTTACTGTACAGGATTGTTTTGACTATCCTGGGTTTTTTGCTTTTCCAATAGAAATTGAGTACGGTTCTTTTGAGTTCTGTGAAGAATTTTGCTGGGATTTTGATGGGCATTGCACTGAATTTGTAGATTGCTTTTGGTAAGATTGCCATTTTTATTATGTTAATTCTACCTACCCAAGAGCATGGGAGATCTTTCTACTTTCTGGTGTCTTCTTCAATTAAAGTTCTTGTCACAAAAGTCTCCCAATTTTTTGGTTAGAGTTACTCCGAGATATTTTATGCTATTTGTGGCTATTTGTGAAGGGTGATGATTCTCTGATTTCTTTCCCAGCCCTTTTATCATCTGTGTATAAGAGGGCTACTGAGTTTTTAGTTAATCTTGTATCCTGCTACATTACTGAAAATCATCAGCAAATAGTGAGAGTTTGACTTTTTCTTTTCCGATTTGTATCTCCTTGATCTACTTTTGGTGTCTTACTGCTCTAGCTAGGACCTCAAGAACTAGATTGAATACATATGGAGAGAATGGACAACTTGTCTTGTTTCCCATTTAGATGGGATAGCTGGAAGTTTCTCTCAATTTAGTTTGATGTTGGCTGTTAGCTTGCTATATACTGCCTTTATTATGTTTAGGTATGTTCCTTGAATCTCTGCTCTCTCCAAGACATTTATCATGAGGGGATATTGTATTTTGTCAAAAGCTTTTTTGGCATCTAATGAGATGATCATGTGGTTTTTATTTCTCAGTTTGTTGATATGGTGGATAACGTGGACAGATTTTCATATGTTGAACCATCCCTGCATCTCTGGGATGAAGCCGACATGATCATGTTGGATGATGGTTCTGATGTATACTTGGATGTGCTTTGCCAGTATTTTACTGATTATTTTTGCATCAATGTTCATGAGTAAGATTTGTCTGTAATTCTCTTTCTTAGTTATATCTTTCTGTGGTTTAGGTATCAGGGTAATTGTAGCCTCATAAAAAGAGTTGGCTGTTGCATGAGGAGGAGTGGGCTGTGTTTTTTTTATTTGGCTCCTGGCCATTGAAATAATTATATAAAAATTGTATTTATTGAAATATTGTTTGGCCCATTAGTTTTAGTTTTTTATTGGTTAACTTTTATATATTTGTTTAACCCATTTTTAATAATCTGTGTGTCACCATAAATTGTGGCTTACTGGAAAAGATTTAGTTGTCTGACCTGGCAGGATTTATGGCAGGCGACTCTCCCTGACTCTTTTTTTATCCCAGAATTTTGTTTTGTCTATTTTATCCACCTAAGGGCTGCCCTATCAAAAGGCCAAGACAGTCTCTTTATTTAACCAATGAAAGTAACACACAAATACAGAAGACCCTCTGCAGGAGCTCTTTCCTCTCCTTCAGCCAATAGCCTTTAAGATACCAGCCCACTGGGGCGTGGTCTATTTCATTTTAAAAAGTGGCAACAGCCCTCTGGCTTTCTCTCTTGCTTCCAGCTCCTGTTCAAACTACTAGACTCTCTGTTTCCTGTTTGCTACGAAAGGACTGTGATGTAGGACAGTGTTCTGTAAGTTTTTCCCCTCCAATAAAGAACCCCTTTTAATCCAAACTGGTGTGGGATTGTTTTACAGCTTTAGTTGGCAATGTTCCTTCTGTTTCTATTGTGTGAAATAATTTGAGGAGTATTGGTATTAGTTCTTCTTTGAAAGTCTTGTAGAATTCTGAGCTGAAACCCTCTGGTCCTGGGATTTTTTTGGTTGGGAGACTTTTGATGACTGTTTCTATTTCTTCAGCAGTTATAGGTTTGTTTAATTTGCTTATCTGGTCTTGATTTAATTTTGGTAAGTGATACTTATCCAGAAAATTGTCCATTTCCTTTAAGTTTTCCAATTTTGTGTAGTACAGATTTTTGAAATATGACCTGATGATTTTCTGTATTTTCTCTGTGTCTATTGTTATGTCCCTCTTTTCATTCATGAATATTCTCTCTCTGCCTTTTGGTTAGTTTGGATAAAGGTTTGTCTATTTTGTTGATATTCACGAAGAACCAATTCTTTGTCTCATTGATTTTTTATATTGTTTTCTTTGTTTCTATTTTGTTGATTTCAGCTCTCAATTTGATTATTTCCTGCTCTCTAGTTCTCTTGGGTGAGTTTGCTTCTTTTTCTTATAAAATTTTCAAATGTTCTATTAATTCACTAGCGTGGAATTTTTCCAGCTTCTTTATGTAGGCATTTAGTGCTATGAACTTTTCTCTTAACACTGCTTTCATTGTGTCCCATAAATTTGGGTATGTTGTGTGGTCATTTTCATTGAGTATTAAAAATTCTTTAATTTCTCCCTTTATTTCTTCCTTGACCCATTGATGATTCAGGTGAGCTTTGTTTAATTTCCATGTGTTTGTAAGCTTTCTAGAATTAGTATTACTGTTGACTTCTAGTTTTAAACCATGGTGATCTGATAAGATACTTGCAGTTACTGCAATTTTTTTTGTATTTGTTGAAGTTTGTTTTGTTACTGAGTATATAGTCAATTTTTGAGAAGGTTCCATGAGGTGCTGAAAAGAAGGTATATTCCTTTATGTTTGGATGGAATAGTCTATAGATGTCTGTTAAGTCCATTTGAGTCATAACATCTTTTTATGTATCTTATTTCTCTGTTCATTTTTTGTCTTACTGACCTTTCCTGTGGTTAGAGTAGAATGCTGAAGTCTCCCACTCTCAGTGTGTGAGGTTTAATGTATGATTTAAGATTTAGAAATGTTTCTTTTACATATGAAGGTGCCCTTGCATTTGGGGCATAGATGTTCAGTATTGAGATTTCCTCTTAATGGATTTTTCCTGTGACTAATATAAAATGTCCTTCTTTGTCTCTTTTGATTGATTTTAGTTTGAAGTCTACTTTGTTAGATATTAGTATTGCTATACCTGCTTGTTTCTAGGTCCATTTGATTGGAATATTTTTTCCCAACCCTTTACTCTGAGACAATGTGTGTCTTTGAGGTTGAGGTGTTTTTTTTTTTTTTTTTTTTTTTTGTATGTAGAAGAAGGATGGGTTCTGTTTTCCTATCAAATCTGTTAGCCTGTACCTTTTTATAAGTGAGTTGAGTTCATTTATATTAAGGGATATTAATGACCAGTGATTGCTATCTCCTGTTAATTTAGTTTTTGTTGTTGGTGATATTGATTTGTGCATTTTTCCCTTCTTTGGGATTTGCTGCTATGAGGCTATCAGTTGTCTGTGTTTTTGTTGATGTAGCCAACTTCATTGGGTCGGAGTTTTCCCTCTAGTATTTTGTGTAGACCTGGGTTTATGGATAGTTATTGGTTAAATCTTGTTTTGTCCTTCTATGGTAATTGAAAGTTTTGCTGGGTATAGTAGTCTGGGCTGTCATCCTTGGTCTCTTAATGTCTGCATAATGCTTCACCATGACCTTCTGGCTTTCATTGTCTCCAGTGAAAAGTCAGGAGTAATTCTGATAGGTCTGCCTTTATATGTTACATGGCCTTTTTCCTTAGCAGCTCTTAATATTCTTTCTTTACCTGTATGTTTAATGTTTTGATTATTATGTGGCAAGGGAGTTTTTTTTTTTATTCAGTCCATTTGGTGTTCTGTAAGCTTCTTATATCTTCTTAGGCATGTCTTTCTTTAGGTTGGGAAAGTTTTCTATGATTTTGTTAAATATATTTTCTGTGCTTTTGAGTTGAATTTCTTCTCCTTATTCTGTACCTATTATTCTTAAGTTTGGCCTTTTCATGGTGTCCCATATTTTCTGGATATTTTGGGTTATGCTTTTGTTAGACTTAATATCTTCTTTGACTGACAAGTCTATTTCCTTTATTTCATCTTCAGCACTTGAGATTTTCTATTCCATCTCTTGTATTCTGCTGTTCCTCCTTGGGTTTGTGGTTCCTGGTCATTTTCTCATGATTTCTGCTTCTACAATTCCCTAGGCTTGTGTTTCCTTTATTTTCTCTATTTCAGTTTTCAAGTCTTGAATAGTTTCTTTCAAATGTTTGGTTGCCTTTTCTTGGTTTTCTTTAAGGGGTTTGCTGATGTCTTCCATTTTTTTGTTTGTCTTTTTCTCCAATACTTTGAGGGAATTTCTCATTTCCTCTTTAAGAGTTTCAAAAATTCTCCTTAAGTTATTTTTAGGTCATTTTTTTCTGCTTCATCTATATTTGGTTGTTCAAGTCTTGCTGATGTAGGGTCTTTAGGTTTTACTGGTGTAGTGTTGCTCTTTGTTGTGTTGCATGTGTTCTTACCTTTTCTACCAATCTTTTTCTCTGATAGGTTTTGGTTGGGGCTGTCTGTGATTTTGTTGATTAATTTTCTAGGTGCCAGTGAATCCAAGGCTCAGATGGTTGCTCTCCATGGTACAGTCAGTGCCACAATTCTAGTTACCCATTGGTCATTCTGTGTTCCTGGAGGTTGCTCAGTGCTCCTGGGCTTTGCTCCACTCCCTTTTAGTTTGCTGTCTGAGGCCTGCTCTAGCCTAGGTTGTTGGCTCAGACCTGTTTCTGTAAATGTCCCTGGTCTAGATCCATTCCTGCAGAGGTCCCTGTCTTGGGGTTGATCCTTAAAGGACTCTGGCTCCAGTCTATTCCCTCAGAGTTCCCAGGCTTGGGTCCACCCAGACCTGCAGAGGCCCTGTCTCAGGCTTACTCCCTCAGAGGTCCCAGACTCATGTTCAGACCCGTAGAGGTTTCTGGTTCCTGCGTATTCCATTTGATGCCCCAGACCAACGCCTGGACCAACAGAAGTCCTGGTTTAGTCCTACTCCCTCTGAGGTGCCAGACTCATGCCTGGCCCAGCAGAGATCTCTGATTCCTGCCTACTCCCTTGGAGGTCCCAGATTCATGCCCAGACATGCACAGGTCCTGACTCATGCCTTGTTCATCAGAGGGCCTAGTGCCTAGACCAACAGGGGTCCTGGCTTAGGTCTACCACCTTGAAGGTCCCAGATTCACGTCTGGACCCTCAGCAGTCTCTGGCTCTGGCTCACTCACCCAGCGGTTGCTCCCAAGTACCTGTTGCAGTAGAGTTCACTGTCTTAGTGCATTTATGAATTCTTATGGAAATATAAAAATGACTATCCCTGTCTCTAATTATATACCAGGGTTCCTCTGAAGATTTGCATATGGTCTAAGATATTAAATAATCCTTATGATAGCCAATCAGGAAACATTGTTAATTCCATAAAAAATAAAGTAAGCAAAAGATAAAAAACAATGCTCCCTATTAGCGAAATGACTGAACTGAATTATTTAGACAGACAGAATTTCTGTCTAGATTCATTTGTCAACTTGATAGATCTTAGAAGCAAATTGGAATAAGGTTTCTCAATTGAGGAATTAGTTAGATTAGAATAGATAAGATTAGATTGAAATGTTTGCATGAATGTAAGGCATTGTCTTGGAGCAGTTAAAGTGGAGGGCCTCAGTTCACTATAGATAACAACAACTCTGAGAATCTGAGACTGTGCTGTATAAAAATCTAGGAAAACATATGTCTATTAGGAAATTAGAGAGCTAGCTGGAGTTTTTTATGGTTCCATTCCCAAAGCCCTGCCCTTGAGTTCTTGCTCTCATTTCCCTCAATAGTATACTATGAGATGAAATAAACCTTCTAGCCACTGCATTTAAATTTTGTCAGAGTATTTTGTCACAGTGAAAGGAATAAAACTAGAACAGAAATTGATGCCAGGAGTGGGGTTGTTTTGTGATGAACCTGACCACATTGTTTTTTATACCTTTAGACAATTTTATTGGAAGATTATGATAGATTTTGGAATTTGAGCTGGAAAAACCATTGTGCTTAGAGGTTACTGGATTATCTAGTGGGATCTTTAAACCCTGTAATTTAAACATATGGATATTTGCAATCTAAACTAATTTAAAAAATCAAGTTAAAGCTGAACACTCACAATATGACCTTAAGTACATTAAAACATCATATGACTACATTCAACTTTATGTATTCTTATAAAAGTTTGAAAAAATGCTCTTGAAAATATTATGAGTCATCTTGCCTTCATAGATTACATACTCTTTAAGTAAAAAAAAAATGCTTCAAGAAATGCACATAAGGGAGGTCTTGTTTGTGAGGTCTCAGAGGGAAGCAAGACAAGATTGGGGTCAACTTTGTGTGCTATTTGTGTTAAGCTTTGTGGACAACATCATGTCTAGGCAGGATAGCTCTGGGTTTATAAGAAAGCAAGCAGGGCATAAGGCTGGGAACAGACAAAGAGAAAACCAGAAAGTGAGCCAGCAGGGAGCATTCCTCCATTACATCTGTTTCAAGCTCAAGTTTTACCTTCTTATTCTGATATCCATTAAGAAGTGATTGTGACATAGAACTGTAATAATGTAATAAAAATAAGTTTTGTAATAATGTAATAAAAATAATTTTTCCTCTAAGTTGTTGCTTGCCATAGCATTTACTATAGCAACAGAAAGTAAACTGGGAACAAAACTAAAAAGATTTCCTTTCCTTAATTCAAGGAATCATAAGGAAAATGTTTATTTATTGTTATGGTAGATTAAATGCAAAATAAACCAAATCTGTGAGCCCAAGCAGACTATTTACCCTGTTTCTTAGATACCTTCCTCTAAAGCATCCACAATTATCATTAGAGATGATCTTGTATAGACAAAATAAAGCACTAGTAACATTAGGGGTTCTTACAAAAGGGAATAAAATGGCATTGATGATGATGATGGTGGTGGTAAAAATGATGATGATGATGGTGATGATGATGATGGTGATGATGATGATGATGATGATGACAGAATATATAGCTGTGCATTCTGGCTCCACATATACCGATAACCTATTTAGGATGCTTTGGTAAGTCATATTACAGTTCTTTATAATTTAAGCAATTAAGTCCTTTTTAATGAAGTTCTCTAACATGACAAATTTAGAAAGCCATATGAAGCAACTAAGGCAAGATAGTAGGAAATTATTAATATATTATAAAGAGGATAACTTTAGTATAGGTGTCCTTACCATTGAAGTATTCTCTTAGTCATGCCACTGGTTAGTTGGTAAAGGTTATTAATAGGGCTTAAGGTGAGAGATAATTTTCTATCCTCAATTGTCAACTCCCTCACATTTAGCATTATTTATAAATGTTGTTGAATTAGATATGGTGAATTACTCACTACTGTAATTACAGATCTTAGGACACCTCACCAGGATTCTTACATATTCTATGCTAACTTGGGCTGTAAGGTTAGATCCAGGCCTGTTTGGGCCACACTGTAAGACCCAGTTTCAATATAGAAATGATGTTTTAAAACCATTCTTCCCACATCTGTTTCTCTTCTTAGCATTTATATTTCCTTATACTGCCCTAGGAGTACATGCTATATCATCAAAGGAAACTTCTTGAATGAGCATGAAAATAAAGAAACAAACTATGACTTTTGAGAGGGCTTTAAATTCAAAGTTAGTACTTGGAACTGAGTACTACATGATTCCAAATTCTGGGGGAGAAAGAGGGCTGGCACACTGATCAGGGGTATTAACAAATACCTATTTTATGTGATGCTCTGATAGTAGAGACCTGGACTTTAGGATCCCTGATTCCACAGTCACATCTGGACTTCTTATTTTCATGGCTTTGGATAAAGCACACCATTACTTTTAGCTAGCTTTTGTTTATAAATTGATTTCCTCAATAATGTTCAGGTCCACAGGGGAAGTTAATTAATTAATGTACATAAAGTGCTTCAATTAAGATAATTGACATTCTTTCAGATAGTCTCATCAGTGGCTCTTTGGGAATAATCCAAAATCACTTCTTACTCAAGAGATTTCTGATAATTGCTCCAATGTTCTCCTGGAAGTCCTGTGATACAGAAGTCATTTACAAAACCATTAATTTTTTTTCAGAAGTTTATGCCAGGTATTAAGATGTGCATATTATTTGAAACTCTATTACTTAGATAAGTCACGATTCCTCTGTTGTGATATACAAAGCACATGTCTGCCACTAATGGGAGAGATGACCTTAAATCATACAATTTTAGTCAACTATGTCTTCATCTTTAGCAGATGGGAACAGGACAGTAATTGGAGCTGTATCTGTTTTTAGCACTTATCCTGCTGAAGTTCCAATGCTTTTCTTTTTCTTTGGGGCTGTTTACTAAATGTCCTGAGCAGCAGATCATCACTCTATATCAAAGACATTGATGGTAATACTATTTGCACAACACCATTTAGTGTAATCTGAGGCTGGAGTTCTGATGTAACTTGGGAAATCTGGCCCTGGAGTGCAAATGATGAGTCAAGGCTGACTCATTGTGCCAAACACAGAAACAAAAGAAACTGTAATTTGAGAAACAGATGGAAATCAGAGATGAATTGTACCCATTATTCTAATAATAACACTAGAGGATCAGAAAGTTTTACTTGCATCATACTTGGGATTAAATAGACATAATGTGCTTGACCTTGGACACAATCCACTCTCTGTATTTGTTTTACCTTCAAACATGAAAGCAGAAAATAAATATAATTATGTGTTTATCCTTGTGTTTTGTGCAGTTGTTCCTTTAAAGATAACACAAGTTTGGGGTCTGCCATAAGAACGCATTCAGTGAGCAGGTAACATTTTTTTCTTGGTCAGACAGGCATAGGTCCATTGCTTTACTCTGGTTATATGACAACTTTTATAACTTTAATGTTGTGTCATGAGATTTGATTCAGTTTTAATTACTTGTTTGATGCGGAGATGATTTCAGTTCGGATCCCAGTGATCTTATTTTGTATAGACTCATCTTATACCCATGAGTAACCACACTCAGACTATCAGGATTGAAGAGGATCTGCTTTGTTCTTTGCACACCTGGAGAAAATCACGAGGAGAAAATCCATCTATGAGCTAAGAGGTCTTATTTTGTAGATACCTTTAATCTATAGTGGAATTTCTGATTTAGTCCATGATCCTTTTTAGAAAAGGAGATTGCCTATAATCAGGATCTGATTCTTATTTCCTTGGACAGTGTTCTAAATTGTTTTTTAAACAACACATTCTGGGCACTGAGAACTCTAAACATCAATGAGAGAATGAGATAAAATACATGTAACTTCCAGAATCACTGATCATACAAATGAGGAAAGTTTGGTAACCTTCCTGAAATGCAGGGACAATCTCTATTCTCTGACCAATCCCTCAGCAGTAAGAACAGAATCATAATGATGTTCCTCAGTTCAATACATATTTGTTTTAAATGAGGTGATTCTTTTCTAACACATTTCATTGGATAGTATGGGGGTTGGAACTACCATTTATGAGATTACTAAGATTTTAAATTTTTCTGAAACATAATTTAATCAATAATTAAACTATAATAAACCTCAGATTTTCAGACTTAATTTTTATATATTTTAACTAGTCATCCATTAATCTCCATTTCTGATATTTTAAACCTATTCTTCATTATTTAGAGATGTTTACTTGTAAAGAATACTGTCTTAAATAGTCTAAAATTGATTTTGTTTTCTATGTTTTAACAAAATAGCCAGTATTACCTTTATTAAATTTAAGTATGTGTGAGTATAATTGTCTAAATTTGGACCTACAGACATACAGTTTTGCTAAGACTAGCCTGTGGACGTCTCTTTCACCATGTGGGTCCTGGAAATTGATCACGAGCATTAAAGTTTAATATCTAGGACCTTTAGCTTATGTGTAATCTTGCATGTCCAGAAAATCAGTAATTAACTAATAAATAATCTGAATTTTGATATTGATAAAGTGATACACATTGTTGTATTATAGTTATTATTTTATTTTTCTTAATTTTAAATGATCTAAGTAGATTCCAACTATGCAATTGCTAAATGCATCAATAAACAATAGCCCTTGAAAATAATGGCATTTCTACTTTAGTATAAAGTAGCAAGATTCTGAGTGTATGCAAGACTTATCCTATACTACTGTGTCAGATATGCAAAGTTTTTTCATGGTTTTGATCTTTGAAATCAGTCCATATAGATATCAAACCCCAAATATTACCTAATGGGCAGAGCAAAAGTAACTCTTAAAGCTAAAGCCCACAGTTATCTTAATATACTGGCATACAAAATAAATTTCATTCAAGTATGATTCTTCAGTCCCAGTTCATTGAAAGCAATTCATCCAGAAATATTGCAGGTGGATAAAAACTAATAAATTGTGTTCTTAATGAACTCATTGAAATGTATTCCGTGATTATTTAACTTTCATTTTCTATCACCAACTTTAAAAAGAATCATGCAGACATTGAGTCAGGTGAATGGTCCCTAAATTTTCTGATGGGTGATGAATAGCAGGTTATGGGTTTGGAAAGCATTGATTGCATCAAACCACATTCACAGCAGAAAACATAACTAGACAAGTAACCCATTCTTTTTATCCACCTTCTGCTATGCTGCCCCTTGCCTTCTCTGTTGACTGTAGACATTTCTCTTTTGTTCTTGCCACTGGTTAGTCATAAGAATGGCTTATATCCTTTCTTCTTCATCACTTCATGGAGCTCTTTATCTTCTAGAACTTCTTTGCTGTTTAAATTTTCCTTCTCATACAGGATTTTAATACTTTTAAGAGCCCCAAGATTTGTTAAGCTGTTACTAAAGTACTAGACTTTATATTACAAATATTAGCTCTCTAAATTAGTTCTCTTTAGTTAGTATGTCAAATAATGGTTTTCATTATGACATTTAATACATACAACACTATACTTGTACATATTTGCCCTCCTGATGTGGGATGTCCTTCGGTATATGTGTTTTTTGGTTTTTTTTTTTTTTTTGATTAATGAATAAAGCTGTTTTGGCCAATGGCTTAGCAAAGCAAAGTCAGGTCAGTCAGAAAATCTGAACAGAGATATATAGAGAGAGTAGGCAGAGTCAGAGAGATGCCATGCAACTGCCAAAGAAGAAAGATGCCAAAACCTACTGTTCAATAAGTGGCAGGAAGCAGTTTGAAGAAAACTACACCCAAATTCCCAAAATGATTATTTATAAATGTTTGTTTTCATTTAAAGGGAGTTGATTGTAAGAGATTAATGGTCACACTCAATTTATATTAAAAAATAAGAGTAATATGATATAGTCGTGAATACTTTGCATGGATATAGATTTTGACCTATTGATACAAATTCAAAGCCGATTTTTTGTACTGTGTATATGTCTTTCTGCTCTTCTTTAACGTATTGTGTTTGTGCAGCTCATTTAAAATGTAAATTACAGTTAAGAAATACAGATTAATAGATAGTCCTCTGTAATAATCAAACTTTTAATTATGTTAGTTAGGTTTTCTAGATGTACAGAGATCTATTTCAGTTAGATAGATAACCTTCAAAGACCTACAGAATATAGCATTTAAAGTGTTTTAGGAACTTAGACTCTTTTCAACAGTGAGACATTTCTGCTTCTGCCAAAACCAATTACTTAAAGAGATTGATGGCATTGAAGAAATTCATTATAGAATTTGCCTTCAATATGACAAGGCTAGCTATTTAGGAAAGAAACTGTTCTTGCTTGGACTACTTGGCAGATTGCTGTATAAATTGGCCATGCAGGACAAACAGAAAAATGACTGCTGAATTTGACTAAAGAAGGTGAGGCAGCCCTTTAGGATTTCTGCTTTATGAACGAATCTGCCAGACATTCTGCAGGTCATAGAAGAGAGTGACTGACAATGTGCCAACGTAGGCAAAACAGTCTTTCAAATTTCCTGCCACATGGAAAAGTCTACCAGATACTATGAGCCTATAGGCTGAATATGGATGCCCCAACATTACAGAAGAACTTTGGGTGATCAGGCAGTGAGATGTTTCTGTCAATTCTAGGGTTTTGGAAGATGCTTATAATGTACTTTATGATCACTTAGGTAATATTACATCCTTCTGGAATCTTTGATGGAGTTAAGGACTAGATAGTTATAGTTTTCCTGAGTTATGATAAAAGGTAAATAAGATATGCTACTTCAGGCTCACAAAGATATAACTGTAAGTCTTTCTTGATACCTATTTTGTTATATGTAATTTTACTATGTTAAAGTTAAAGCCTTCCTTTTTATTTTTACAGAAAAGGGAAGATGTTGTGGGATGTCCTTCTGTATAGTGTTGCTTCTATTGGTTAGTGAATAAAGCTGTTTTAGCCAATAGCTTAGCAGAGCAAAGTCAGGTGGAGAATCCAAACATATATATATATAGACAGAGAGAAAGAGAGAGTAGGGGGAGTCAGAGAGATGCCATGTAACTGCCAAAGGAGAAAGACTCCAGAACCTACTGGGAGGCAGCAGCCTAGTGGCAACAGATTGATACAAATGGGTTAATTTAAGATGTAAGAGCTAGCTAGGAATACACTTAAGTTATTGGCCAATCTGTGTTGTAAGTAATATAGCTTCTGTGTGATAATTCAGGTCTGAATTGTGAGGAAATAAATGGGTAGTCTCCGTTTACACCCCCCTTTCAGTTACTCCACTTTTCTTTCTGATCACATCTCCCCTTCCTCCCCACAAATAGTTCTACTTAATGAATGGAATACTAACACATTAGCAATGACAACGAGGGTAATTTAAACTTTCATAAGCATTTCCATACTTGATATGTTTGTTTGAATGAAAATGACCCCCAAACGCTCATATGTTTGAGTGCCTGTTCCCCAGTTGGTAGACTGTCTAGGAAAGATTAAGACATATAGCCTTGCTAGCAGAAGCATGGCCATGTTGGAGGAAGTGTGTTACTAGGGATGGGTTTCAAAAGCCCCCACTTCTAGCTAGCTCTCTCTCCATCTCTAACTTGCAGACAATATATGAGCTTGATGTACTCTTCTAGTATCATGCCTTCCTTGCTTGCTGTCTTACTCCAGCCAAAATGGTCTTTCACACTAACCCTCAGGAGCCATGTGACCCAATAAACTTTTACCTTCTAAGTTTCATTGCTGATGGTGTCTTTTCACAGCAAAAGAAAAGTGACTAAGAAAATTCCTGCTGAAGTAAGAAAAACCAACAGTATTTTATAATTAAGACATTCTGTGCTTTATAGTGGAGAGATTTAAATTACATGTTACAATCATCAAATGCCCAGGGCATAAATGTTAGATTCAAGACTGGGCAAGAAGGAAATTGTTTTGTCAGACTTCACTAAGAGTTTGTGATACTCGGTGACACAGAGCCCCACCAAGTTTTGTAGGCTTCTTACTCTATCTGAAGAGTGGATGCAAGGTTAGATGTGTGGAATGTGAAGGGAGCAGGAGGAGAGGATGGAGGGGAAACTGTTGTGGGCATGTAAAATAAAAAAAATAATAAAAATTAATAATAAAAGACAATATAATATTCTTTATTTCTTGGACATAATGTACTCTTTGCTCCTTAGTATCCATAGAGTGATGATATTTTTCTAGGTATTTGTCATATTCTGTTGTGTTGTGTGTTCAAAACAACCAATTATTTTTTTCTACCATAGCATTTGAGTAAATTTTCTTCTGCCTATAGTTTCTCTAGATATCTGACTCTACAGTGTTCTTTTTAAAATGTATATTTAAAATGTATAATCTTATGTTGTTGCTGTGTTTTCTACATACTTGAAATTCAAGTACTAGTGGCCTTTTATATGAGGCATAAACTTATTTCTCCATCTTGCTCAAGTGTGATGTGGGATTCCCCTCTGTATGCTGTGAATACCATTGATTAATAAAGAAACTGTTTTAGGCCTGTACAGGGAATAGAGTTAGGCAGGGAAAATTAAATTGAATGCTGAGAGAAAGAAGGAGGAATCAGGAGAAGCCATGTAGCCCTACCGGAGACAGACGCTGGAACTTTACCCGGAAAGCCACAGCCACGTGGCAATACACAGATTAATAGAAATGGGTTAAATTAAGATATAAGTGTTAGCCAATAAAAAGGTAGAGCTAATAGGCCAAACAGTGACTTAAATAATATAGTTTCTGTGTGATTATTTCTGGAGTCTCAGCAACCAAAACAAAGAAGCAACCTCCTTACAACACAGGTGAATCAGTCAGACTTTCTAGAAGCAATACCGCCAAGTATACCCTGGAGAAAGAATACTTTGTAGATGCTTTTGCATTGTTGGCAGGTCTGTGTAACCATAATAAAAGAAAATGAGGTAATGCAAGGCAATGAGAGAGTTTTATTCATTCCCAAAGTGTCTATAAACATGATCCATGGCTTTACAACACTAGATATTCCAAAAACAAATGCTAATCCACAAACTCTTTTATTATTTATTGGATTTTTTCTTTGACTTTATTTGATCTTTGCACTTTGTTCTGCTCATTATAACTGAAATCCTCTGTCTTTTTCTTCTGAGTAAACATCATTAATAATTCAGAACTTCCAGATGCCAGCAAGGCATATTGGGGGAAAATAACTTGGTGTCCCTTTCCACTTGGTTTGTTCTTCCAGTCATAGAAGGTTGGTGCTTGAGGCAACCAGTTAACATTTAAATTGATATTATTTAGATCATATTATCTTCACATTTTTATTTATGAAAAAAATGTGAAGTCACAGAAACAAGAAGGTAAGCAAATCAGCAATACTGAATTAATTAAGCAAATACATGTAAGAATCAAAAGTAACAGCAATTACATCATTTACAATCGACCCAATAGTTTTTAAAGTGAAAATTGAAAATGCTCTCACAGAATACTATTCAGTCAGCACTTTCTTTTCTTAGATATTTGGTGTAGGATGGTCTTCTATTTGTGTATTGCCCTCATTGGTTAAATAAAGAAAACTGCCATGGCCTTTTGATAGGGCAGCCCTATCCTCCCATACAGCAGGAAGAAGTTTGGAGAGAAGTAACTACGCCCATATTCCCAAATATTGTTTCTAAATGTTCTTTAAATTTAAATTTAAAGGGGGAGATGATATAGATATGGATAATTTACATTGGTATAAATTTTGCCTTATTAATATAAATTTAAGGTCAATCTTGTTATATTTCTACTCTTGATTAAGGTATTGTGATTATGTAGTTCATTTTAAAATGTAATGTATAATTAGGAAATATAGGTTGTTAATAAATAATCATTGATATAGTCAAGCTTGTAGTCATGTTAGTTAGATTTTCTAGATATATAGAGGTATATTTCAGTTAGATAGACAGTCTTCATATCTTTCAAAGGTGACAGAATATGGCATTTAAATATTTTAATAACTTAGGGCTTTTCATGACAATGAGACACATCTGCTCCTGGCAGCACCAGCTACTTCAAGAGGAAGATGGGCATCGAAGAGACTCCTTATAGAGGTGGTTTGCCATTTGGGCAAGAAAGTGCTCTTGCCTGGACTGTTGCATAAACTGGACACAAAGAACCCCCAAAAAGAGGACTGCTAAACTTTTCTAAAGGTGAGATGATCCTTCAGGGTTCCTGCTTCATGAAAGAGTCTATGAGACATTCTGCAGGACACAGAAGAAAGTGACTGAACTGTCTTTGAATTTTCCTGCTTTATGGAAAAGTCTGCTGGATACTATGGGCCTGTAGGCTGAAGATGGATGCCCCAACGGTACAAAGGAACTTTGGGTGACTGTACAGGTAGCGAGATGTCTCTGTCATTTTTAGAT